>NW_025910527.1:0-68294 GCF_018835915.1 Vigna umbellata
TCGTGCTTCCAATGAGTACTCTTCTCCTTTGAGTGGCTGATTTCTGTCTCTCTTTGCAAGTGTAAAAATGATGAAGAACTCCTCAGCAATGGATCCCCAGAGGAAGGCCCAGAGCTGTGTCAAAACCCTTTTTGCTTTTCTCTCCAAAACTAGAATGTTCCTCTCCTCTCTGTTCTCTCTATGCTTTTTGTGCAACTCCGTATCTCCCAAATTGAATGTACCAGCCCTGTACAATCCAAATTGTCCCTGTCAAGCCCCGCACACTCTACAGAAAACCGTTTTGTCTCTCACCCTCATACACACGCGTTGTCCCCCAGTTAGAAACCTCCTTCTTTTCCCTTTTTCATCATTTTTACTAAAAGACAAAAATGCCTTTTTCTTTTCTTTTTTTTTAGTTACGTTTCAAACCTTTTTTTTTCCTTCTTCTTTTTTTTTGCTTTTCCCCCTTTTTTTCTTTTTTTAAAAAAAAAGATTAAATCAAATACAAAATAGTAAAATGAAATTAAAAATAATAGCATAAAATAAAATGAAAATGCGGAAAATAAAATAAAACAATCAAAAATGGAAAGAGACCTATTATTTAGTCAATCCGGACGAAATTGGGTGTTGACAATGATAAAATGTTGTGATATAAATAGTAATGTAGGGTTAAGTTGCTTATATCTTACCTTTATTGCCAGTCAGCTTGACTATCAACTTACACATCTATAACCTGTAATTTACGAGAATGGCATTCTTGTTGATCCACAACTAAAATGACAACAGAAGACATAGGAGATGAATGTACATCATTCTTTGTCTCAATAGGGCTCATTTGGTACCTTTATCACATCTTGACAAATTAGAAGCTCTTTTCCTCATTCATCATTTCCTCATATACAAATTGAAACAATAGAATAATTTTAAACATGTAGATTCTCCTATGTCAACAAGTACTAATGTGCAAAATTATGTGCTAGAATCCAACAAGGGTCTTGGCAACACATGCTAAGCTCACCATAAAATACTTGGATTTTATTTGTGCGTTAACATTATTTATGAAAGAAGTGTTTTAAACGTGGCTAAACTTCAAATTGAAAACTAATTTCACATTGAACCTAAAATTTTGAAACCCAAGTTGTCTTACCAAAGACTTAAAGCCCTAGTTACAACAATTAAAAGAATTGTATATTTCATTTATGAATGAATTCATCTTGTTAGCCAATGTATCTACATACAACACAATGTGCATAAATTATCCTTAAAAACTAGGTATAAACAGTAGTTATGTTATGTTAGAAATACTTTCTCCTCAAATAATCATCACTTGATTAAATTGATTAAATATGCAATGTATTAGTGAAACTCTCTCTTAGGAAAAACAGAAAAACAACAAATTTCAGTTTTTGGTATTTTACAAAGCAAGAACTATGAATGTGTAGTGTAGTATCAACAACAAACAACAATAACCAACATCAAACAAGTTCAATCAAACAAAAACAACAACAAACAAGTTTAACCAAACAAAAACAACAACAAACAAGTTTAACCAAACAACAACAACAACAAACAAGTTCAACAAAAAAAACAACAAACAAGTTCAAAAATAAATTTTTCAAAACGAAAACGAAAACTAACCTTAAAAATGTGGGTTCTTTGGAACAAAGTGTCCTCACCAGTGAGAGAGAAAGTAGAATGCGCCTATGAAGGACAAGAGCACGAAATTAATCGATCAAAACAAACGAAATTCATACATAAAGTAGTTAATTAACATGCATTTGTATCAAATGAAAGAAAGATTACATGTGATGGTCATCAAACTTCGTTCGAGAAAAGTTTGAGAAGAGAGAAACATCTCATGCCTTAAGATAAAGTGAAGGAATTTACCCTAAGAGGCTTCTCCCACTATTGATGCAAACTACGAGATGTTCAATGATCATGCCCTCTAGTGCTTGGTGGCTTTAGGTAATTTGTCTAAATATATTGTTTGACATATACTTATGTGTTGAAGTATATTCTTTGATCTATTTTAAACATATTATTTGGTTATCTTAGGTAAACTGTATATATCGAGGTCGGCCATACACCATTGATAACAGTTGAAAAACTATTATTTTTATACTTAAAATTGACTTCAATTACAACCTTTATGACTTAGAAATTAACTTGAACTCATGATTTTGTTGAATTATTGGAAATAACAGAGTTAGACAGGTTTTATGTTTGATTTCCTTGTTTTTGCAGGTTTTTAGATGAAATTGATGAAAGAAGTGAAAAGGGATAGAGATGGAATCTGAAAAGGGATAGAGATGGAATCAGAAAAGGACACAAAAAGTGCAAAAGAAGAGAATCAGCAAGTACTGCTCAACGCCAATTACCGCTGAGCGGCACTTTTCAGTACCCATTGGCACCGCTAAGGGAAAAACTAATGCTGAGGGGAAGAATTGACACGCGCTACTACCGTTGAGCGGTATTTACCATTGTGCGACACTTTTCTGGGCTTGGGCCTACTTTTTTGTATTTTTTAGAATAGTATATAAGCTTTAGGACGTTCTAGGGTTTGTATCTTTGGCTGGAACGAAGCAAAAACGCACTCTTTCACCCCTTGGAGGAGGATTTTGGATGCTAAGGCTCCTTTCTCAACTTTNTTTTTTGGTGAGCATCCAGTTTAGTGATTCAACTTCCATGTTGGTGATTGAAGATAGACATAAGGACTCGCTTGGAGGAGAGAAACAGGACCAGAGAAGTGGATAGGAGTGGGTGTGGGAAGGGTGACGATGATGTTCGGTAACATAATGGATGTACACAAATATCCAGAGTATTCAACAACATTCATATACAAATTTAACAATAATCGTAACAGAGATATGTTCATGGGCAAGTAACCAACTCAGTAGAACGTGGAGTGTAAGGTATTACTTACCTCTTGAAGATCTGTTTGCTATTGCCAACCTTGCGCCTCTAATGGGTCTCTCCCTCTCCTTTGGCTGGCGTCTGTCTTTCTCTGCAGATGAAAATGGTGTATGCCCTCAGGGAAACTCGATGATGATCGAAGATGAAAGTCCAGTGTCAAATCCTCCTTTGTTTTTCTCTCCAAAACCAGAATCATCCCCTTCCCTCTGTGTTTTTGTGCAATTCTCTGTGTCCCCAAATCGTCTCTGAAATCCGTATGCCAAAATCGCCTCTGCCATCACCCCGCTTCCTTACCTGTAGAAACGGTTTTCTGCCTCTCCCCCTCCAACACATACTTTTACTTTTTTTTCATATATTTTTCACTAAAGACAAAAACGTCCCCCTCTTTAATTCTTTTCTTTTCTTTTTCCTAGATTTTTGTTTGTTAACGTTTAACTAAAAAAACAATATATACATATAAAATAAAACTTAAACAGCACAAAGAAACTAACATAAAAAAGAATAAAACGAAATAACTCTAAATAATAACATGTAAAATAAAAATAAAAAATTAAATTAAATTAAATTAAATTAGAATTAAAATTAAATAATACAAAATGAAACAAAATGACGAAAAGATATAAAATGAGATAAAATAAAATAAAACAAAAAGTACAAAATATATTACTTAGTCACCCGGACGAAATTGGGGGTTCACTACAAGAAATGTGGGTTTTTCCGGCGGCATTTTCCCGACGGCCTACGACCCCTCGGTAATGCTGTGGTGAAATAAAATACCGAAGGCTTATGGCCTTCGGTAATGTCTTCGAAGTATTTTGGTTAAAATCAAGTTATTCCCTCTCTGCAATTCATTTTCCAGTAGCTCAAGTTTCGTCGTCCAAAACCCTTCCTCAGAAACCCTTCCTCTTTGCTCCTCCAAAACGTCATCTTCCTCTCCTCTCCAACGAGAACACCAAACCCCAAGACCCAAGCATTTTCGATTTTCTAATTTTTTTCTTAATCAATGTCTGGATTATACATTTTCAGGTAGCATCTGCCACGGTATTTTCTCTCCAGAATCATTGTAGTTACACAGTTTTGCAGGGGACGCTTTCCGGCAACGGCGCCGACATTCTCGGTTCTGGCGGATTTGCCCTGCAGCCCGGTTCGTCGGTCCACCTCACAGCTCCGTCCGGTTGGTCAAGCCGCTTCTGGGCTCGGACTGGATGCATCGGTTTTGCCGCATCCCTTGGGCAGCCGTTCACGTTCCACCAGTGCAGGTTGGATCCCGACGAAACGTTTAAACCTTCCTCTCTGAAGCTGGTTCGCGGAGAGGCTTTGGTTTTTAACTGTATGTTAAACTTGCCGCACCTGAGTTACCGTGCGCCCGATTCGATTGCGTCGTTTTTGAGTGGAGCGAAAGAGTTGNTTTTTTGCTGCCACCTTCTTTGCTTTTTCTTAATTATTGCCCTTTCTTTTAAGTGCCTTTCTTTGAAGACCGCTTCTCGTCATTGCTGAAGCTCACTTCACGATCCTCCATTTTTGTGCCATCACTCATCTATGAATTGGTGAGTGATTTTTTTATTTTATTTTGCATTTTTGGTTGAGTTTGTTTCTTGCTTGAGTTCTTTGTTGATAATGTTTGGGTTTTCTAGCTGCCATTGTTATCCAGGTATTGTTGCATTGTTGTCCAGGTATTATTGCATTGTTGCCCAAATATTATTGCACTTTTAAAACGTGTTTAGAATTGCATCCTTATTCCTTCTTGCTTGCATTTTACATTTCTATTATTACCTTCAGAATTTATTTTAAATATAAGCCTATAATTATTTTTTGTAATGAAAAAAATTTATTTTTTGTATGTTAAATATATGATTAATTATATACTTAAATATATTGATTTATTTTCTTTGATTTGAAATTGTTGTTATGCTAGGTTAATCCTAATTTTTCATTTAAGATTCAATATTTATTGTCTTCAAGTTTTCTGAAAAAATTATATTTTTAAAAAATTAATGACATAGAATACTAATAATATGTTTTAAAATGCTAGTGTAAATCTAGAAGAAATATTCTCTCTACTGAAAATTAAAGTATGGGCCTAATAGACAATTCAAGAAATCAGATTTTTTTTCATTTCACCCTAATTGTATTTTTCTCATTATCAGTTTTAAGAATGATAGGGTTAGCAACACAGAAGTGGAATATTGGATGAAGATAACATTGGCATGAAAAGATCTCGTTTTCCTGGACCATACAAAGAACATGGAAAAGGTGTATGTTTATAGTTTGGGAGCCAGAAGGTGTATAGTGGTAAGAAGAGTAAATGAAATGTAGTTTAGGTTTTGGTACATTGTTGGCAGTTCTACCTTATCATGCCTTTAATAATAAGGCACTATAATTCCTGAAGCAAAACAAAGGAACAATCCGTATTCAGAACTCAGAATCAACAAGCTGACAATTTTTTTTTTGTTGTGTATACTTTCAATACAAGAAGACTTATAGACTATGCTGCTATTGGTTTAAAAAGAAGTACTCATGAGTACTTTTAAGTATCAAGAACAATTTTACAAATATTGTTCTTTAAACAAATTATCTAAAATATAAAATCAAGTAAATTGTATTCTCGTAGTATAAATCCAAATAAAGTTATGCTCTAGCATATTAGTTCAACTTAGTACTTAACAACATGAATCCAAAATAAATAATAATGAGAATATATGTGTAAATTAATGTTTTAGTTTTTCAAAGTAGATAGTTTTCATCTTAAATATTTTATTAGTACATTTGTCATTTTGGCCAGTTCATTTGGTCTTCTCGTGGATTATGGCTAAAAAGGTTAATTGGACCAGAAAATCTATATAACAAGAGATCCATGGCAACAAAGTTTTATGAGTCAAAGTTTGTGCAAATTAGTTATAGGTGTTGAATCAGACCGCATCCAATCAAATATTGTGTTAAGTTGAATCGAGTCTACATTGAACAAAGTTGAATAGGACTCATAAAAGACCAAGTCAAGTCAAACTCATGTAGGATCATTGAGTTTTGCACAACTTGAATCAAGGCAAGTCGAATAAACCTCAAACCAAATTGAGTATTGCTTATTCGTGACCAATAAAGTCAAGCCAAGTTAAATCAAGTTAGACTCATGTTGGATCTAATTAAGTTTGGTCCAATGTAAACCTAGTCAAGTTCGGTTCACACCCAAACAAAGTAGAGTTGGACCCACGTTAGAAAGAATCATGTTAAGTCCACATTGGGTTCATGTAAAACTGACTCAAATTAGGTTCACATTGAGTTAGTTAAGTCAACGCGAGACTGAGTTGAGTTAGACTTACATCGAGAGCTAATTTCAGGCCATGTTCAAATCATCATCTTGTGCTAATACAAGTTGAGACAAGGTCGACTAAGTTTGGACCAAAGTCAAACAACGTCAGGCCAAACCCATGTGTCAACCACTACAAAAAAGAAGGGTATTACCGAAGGCCAGAAGCCCTCGGAAACAACCCAAAACCGTCGGTAAAAGGTAATTACCGAAGGCTTATCGACGGCCACAAGACCCTGTCGGCTAAATCCCCTTGTCGCTAACATTTACCGAGGGCTTTTGCCCTTCTGTAATTACCGAGGGCCAAAAGCCTTCGGTAATTACCGAGGGCCAAAAGCCTTCGGTAATTACGAAGGGCAAACTTCTGTAAGTTGCGATCGGGATGCGATTCAGATTTGGGCAAGCGTGGATTTCAAATTTGGGCAGAGAGAGGGATCTCAATTTGCGCAAGAGAGAGATTCCAGATTTTGGTAATATTGGGGAAGAGGCCCACCTCACCAGACCCCCTCACCCCATTCCCACGTTGTTAACGTCCACGAGCTCACAACTCGTAGAAGTCCTTGTTACCGTTGCCGTCTCCGATCTTGAAACTCCACCAAGCGTCACCCGGCAGGACTCCTCCACCGATTGGCATTTAATGTGTCCCCCCCCTCCCGCACAGTCTGGTGGCCATGATTGGCGAAGCTCATCGGGAACTCCCCTGAACCCTGCCGCACCAACACTCGCCCCCATGACCTTCTCTCCTCCGCTCTTCACCCGTCCGTATATATCCCCGGGCCAGCGAGCCACTAACCTTGGGGCCTAAGAAAATCCCGCTTACACAAGGGCCCTGCCCGCCCCTGCATCGGAAACCCAGCCTCCAGTCGAGTCAAAAACCCTTCGAGATGATGCAGCGAGTCCATGAACCTTCCCACGAACCCGGGACTCCACACTGGACCCCCCAGCTCTTCCTCCACCAAAGTCCCCACCTGCTTCACTCTTCGCTCCACTCACAAAGGACTGAAAGAGGCTGAATGACGAGCGTTCGTTGGGGAGATGACGAACGGACGTTGGGGAAAGAGGCTGAATGACGAGCGTTCGTTGAGGAGATGACGAACGGATGTTTGGGAAAGGAGGATGTATGACGAGCGTTCGTTGGGGAGAAGGTAACCAAACGATCCGTCCAAGAAATGGCCGAACGGACGTTGGAAAAGGATGTTGAATGACGAGCGCTCGTAAAAGGCTTAATAACGAGCGTTCTCTCTGGGCTTGGCCTAGCACTAGCCCGAGGTGGCTTTTCTGACCTAGAATCCCCTAGGGGTTCAGCATTCCCCTTCCATTCCTCACCCACTCAGATCCCACACTCTCCCGTAAGCTCACTCCCTCAGCTCACACACTCTCCAGAGACCCAAGGTCTCTTACTCTCTCCACAGGCTCACCACCGCGACCCGACCACCATGCCACCACCTCTTTCGATCTTGGCGTCGGCGACAAACCCAAGAGCCACCGGATCCGTTTCCAACCGCGGCGCCGTCAGCCCTGGAGGCAGCCACCGCTGGGCTCTCCTATTCTCCTTTATCTATTTTCCGTTTGCGTTTGGGTTGATTACAGGTGAGGGGGAGTGACACGGGTTATGTTTGTTGGGGTTGATGATGAATGGTGGCCGTGTTGAAGATGGTTACGGGTGAAGATGATGATGCTGGAGGTGGTATCCTGTGGGGAAGACGAGATGGATGTTGGTTGGGAGGTAAGGATGAAGATGGGGTGGCGAGCAAAAAGGACCTGTGTCAGTGTGCTTGAGATCAAGTGTTGGAGGCGAAAACGAAGAGGGAAGGGATGAGGATGATAGGTGTTGGCCGTGGGCGTCCAGTTTAGTGATTCAACTTCCATGTTGGTGATTGAAGATAGACAGAAGGACTCGCTTGGAGGAGAGAAACAGGACCAGAGAAGTGGATAGGAGTGGGTGTGGGAAGGGTGACGATGATGTTCGGTAACGTAATGGATGTACACAAATATCCAGAGTATTCAACAACATTCATATACAAATTTAACAACAATCGTAACAGAGATATGTTCATGGGCAAGTAACCAACTTAGTAGAACGTGGAGTGTAAGGTATTACTTACCTCTCGAAGATCCGCTTGCTACGGTCAATATCGTGCTTCCAATGAGTACTCTTCTCCTTTGAGTGGCTGATTTCTGTCTCTCTTTGCAAGTGTAAAAATGATGAAGAACTCCTCAGCAATGGATCCCCAGAGGAAGGCCCAGAGCTGTGTCAAAACCCTTTTTGCTTTTCTCTCCAAAACTAGAATGTTCCTCTCCTCTCTGTTCTCTCTATGCTTTTTGTGCAACTCCGTATCTCCCAAATTGAATGTACCAGCCCTGTACAATCCAAATTGTCCCTGTCAAGCCCCGCACACTCTACAGAAAACCGTTTTGTCTCTCACCCTCATACACACGCGTTGTCCCCCAGTTAGAAACCTCCTTCTTTTCCCTTTTTCATCATTTTTACTAAAAGACAAAAATGCCTTTTTCTTTTCTTTTTTTTTAGTTACGTTTCAAACCTTTTTTTTTCCTTCTTCTTTTTTTTTGCTTTTCCCCCTTTTTTTCTTTTTTTAAAAAAAAAGATTAAATCAAATACAAAATAGTAAAATGAAATTAAAAATAATAGCATAAAATAAAATGAAAATGCGGAAAATAAAATAAAACAATCAAAAATGGAAAGAGACCTATTATTTAGTCAATCCGGACGAAATTGGGTGTTGACAATGATAAAATGTTGTGATATAAATAGTAATGTAGGGTTAAGTTGCTTATCTCTTACCTTTATTGCCAGTCAGCTTGACTATCAACTTACACATCTATAACCTGTAATTTACGAGAATGGCATTCTTGTTGATCCACAACTAAAATGACAACAGAAGACATAGGAGATGAATGTACATCATTCTTTGTCTCAATAGGGCTCATTTGGTACCTTTATCACATCTTGACAAATTAGAAGCTCTTTTCCTCATTCATCATTTCCTCATATACAAATTGAAACAATAGAATAATTTTAAACATGTAGATTCTCCTATGTCAACAAGTACTAATGTGCAAAATTATGTGCTAGAATCCAACAAGGGTCTTGGCAACACATGCTAAGCTCACCATAAAATACTTGGATTTTATTTGTGCGTTAACATTATTTATGAAAGAAGTGTTTTAAACGTGGCTAAACTTCAAATTGAAAACTAATTTCACATTGAACCTAAAATTTTGAAACCCAAGTTGTCTTACCAAAGACTTAAAGCCCTAGTTACAACAATTAAAAGAATTGTATATTTCATTTATGAATGAATTCATCTTGTTAGCCAATGTATCTACATACAACACAATGTGCATAAATTATCCTTAAAAACTAGGTATAAACAGTAGTTATGTTATGTTAGAAATACTTTCTCCTCAAATAATCATCACTTGATTAAATTGATTAAATATGCAATGTATTAGTGAAACTCTCTCTTAGGAAAAACAGAAAAACAACAAATTTCAGTTTTTGGTATTTTACAAAGCAAGAACTATGAATGTGTAGTGTAGTATCAACAACAAACAACAATAACCAACATCAAACAAGTTCAATCAAACAAAAACAACAACAAACAAGTTTAACCAAACAAAAACAACAACAAACAAGTTTAACCAAACAACAACAACAACAAACAAGTTCAACAAAAAAAACAACAAACAAGTTCAAAAATAAATTTTTCAAAACGAAAACGAAAACTAACCTTAAAAATGTGGGTTCTTTGGAACAAAGTGTCCTCACCAGTGAGAGAGAAAGTAGAATGCGCCTATGAAGGACAAGAGCACGAAATTAATCGATCAAAACAAACGAAATTCATACATAAAGTAGTTAATTAACATGCATTTGTATCAAATGAAAGAAAGATTACATGTGATGGTCATCAAACTTCGTTCGAGAAAAGTTTGAGAAGAGAGAAACATCTCATGCCTTAAGATAAAGTGAAGGAATTTACCCTAAGAGGCTTCTCCCACTATTGATGCAAACTACGAGATGTTCAATGATCATGCCCTCTAGTGCTTGGTGGCTTTAGGTAATTTGTCTAAATATATTGTTTGACATATACTTATGTGTTGAAGTATATTCTTTGATCTATTTTAAACATATTATTTGGTTATCTTAGGTAAACTGTATATATCGAGGTCGGCCATACACCATTGATAACAGTTGAAAAACTATTATTTTTATACTTAAAATTGACTTCAATTACAACCTTTATGACTTAGAAATTAACTTGAACTCATGATTTTGTTGAATTATTGGAAATAACAGAGTTTGACAGGTTTTATGTTTGATTTCCTTGTTTTTGCAGGTTTTTAGATGAAATTGATGAAAGAAGTGAAAAGGGATAGAGATGGAATCTGAAAAGGGATAGAGATGGAATCAGAAAAGGACACAAAAAGTGCAAAAGAAGAGAATCAGCAAGTACTGCTCAACGCCAATTACCGCTGAGCGGCACTTTTCAGTACCCATTGGCACCGCTAAGGGAAAAACTAATGCTGAGGGGAAGAATTGACACGCGCTACTACCGTTGAGCGGTATTTACCATTGTGCGACACTTTTCTGGGCTTGGGCCTACTTTTTTGTATTTTTTAGAATAGTATATAAGCTTTAGGACGTTCTAGGGTTTGTATCTTTGGCTGGAACGAAGCAAAAACGCACTCTTTCACCCCTTGGAGGAGGATTTTGGATGCTAAGGCTCCTTTCTCAACTTTCTAGGGTTCTATCTTTCACTTTTCCATTGTATTTCATCTAGTTTAACCATGAATATGGTGAACTAAACTTATTTTGTTGTTGGGGAATCAATGTAAATCCTTAGAAACTCTCTTGTATGGAATTTGTTCTTCAAGATCATTTTTATGATACATGCTTTCTTTCATTAATAGTTAGGGTTTTTCCTCTTTGCTCAAAGCATGCATTGTTTAACTCATTCGATGTCATGATTATTGGTTTTGTCAATATGGACACATACGGGAAAATCTAGATTTGGGGAATCTCTCCCATTAGTATATTACCAACCTAGATATAGGAGTATGATAGTTGGTTGCCTTTAAGCTTCTGTTCACTATAATGCATGATTAATTGCTAGGGAGACAAGACATTGTAAATTAGTGATTATGATTAGACTTTCTTCGCCGAGACATCGGGTTTAAAGTAATTTAGAAAGTGGCATTAACATAAATGAAAAAAATGATGAATTCATAAATACAAGAGAGTGGATAGGATGAAATTGATAAACACAAACAACATATTCATCCATATATTTCAATTCACGTATTTTGTTTCTTCTTATTTTGTTTCTTCTTGCCATTGATCATCACATGCATACATATTTACTTTTTAGTCTTTTGCATTTGAAACTTACAACAATTTGTTCATAAGTCTTAATTCATCAATAAATCACTTAGTTGTTTAGGCCGTGAGTCCTTTGGGAGAACGATACTTGGGCTTACCATGTTTTATTACTTGATACGATTCGGTTACACTTGTCGAGGGTTACAAGTTTTTGACTCTATTTTCGGGGATTGAAAATTTGTTCATCAACCATGAAACCATTACAATTGATATGGTGAGGGTGGTGGTTGTAGACGTTCGAGATGCTACTCTCGAGTTTCATGCCCACTCAAAAGGTTGAGACAGTGAGATAGACCCTTAGAAATTTAATCCTTTGGCATATGAAATTAGCAAAAGCAATTGTAAAGGAGGTAATTGTCCTTAGTTGTTTTAATTATGAACTTTCTTTTTTTTTTATCAGTGTATACTAATCTTATTTAAGTTTTTAGATATGCATACCAAGTTGGAGCACAAAAGGAGGAAGACGTGAATGAAGCGTTGTCACAACCTCCACAATAGACAAAACTAGACCAACTTGGTGATTAATAGTCAAGATCTCCTTAACACCTATAGTGTTAGAAAAGCCTCTTGAAGTCACAAACAAGACATCCTACCTCCCTTTTTTCATATGTTAGAAGGATGTTTTTGAAGTTCTCTCTAGCACCGACATATTATGTATATCAGTATTACAACTTTGGTTGTTGTAAGTAAATTTTTACTTTTATCAAGTTTAAATATATTCAACAATGTTATTCTAACATTATTCATTTTTAATGTTTAAGGTATTTACATAATATATGTATTGAGAGGAAGAATGATCGTATATATGGATTTGTTGACAAACATTCAAGGGGTCGGGAATAAAGGTGAAAAGTACTTATTAGAGACCATTGAAAAAAAAAGGGAAAACAACAAGTCTACTTAGCAACTTATTTGCAACAATAAATATATATTTTATAAATTAAATTATATTTATGTAAAACTTATTTGACACTAATATTGTTTGAATCTATAGGGGTCACTATAATTACTAATAATTCTTCCTTAACAATCTCTTCTGGTTCTTTTATGTTCATTACACAAGAAATCTGACACTTTGGCAATTAAAAGTACACTAATATCATAAATTTTTAATAATTTATTTTTTGTGTACACATAATTTAATTTTACTAAGTTCCATACTAGGCCCAAATTTCGATGTACATTTAACTTTTACAGAGTGATTAAGGCTTATTCACAATTGTAGGGAACACATATCAACACTAGAAAGAAGTTTTAGTTTATTATGCCAATTATAAGTAGTTATTCTTTCATACTATTGAAGTACATAAAGTTTATGATATTCTACGGATTTATCTTGTAGTGCTCGCTTCAACCGAGAAACTTTTAATGTGGATATTATGTGATGAGGCACCGGCATAAAATCATATTCGCAAATGTTATTGACTCATGGAATTTGGTAATATGAACACGTTATAACTAACATCTTAAGTATTTATCACTATATGTTGATTTAAATTGTTCATTGTGTAGATTTTAAAAAGAAAAGTTAAAGAACATAAAATTATTTTTAAATAATTTTGTAACGTATAAAAAAAGTATAGTAATAAGCATTTTACCTTGTTCTTGTCATGTTCTTTCATAGTCTCACAACTACTCTATTTCTTTATTTCTCACTTAATTTCTTTCTCATTTCTCATTCATTCTAAAATCTAATTGCACCTCGAGTTGAAATTGATGAGCTAAAGAGCATTTTTAACATATCAAATTTCAAAATAGTCTAAGTTTATATATATTATATAAAATCTTCATCTCTTAGTTTAATAGTATTTTAGTCATTAATCTTAGTATAGACACTTGAGAGAAGTGGTCCTCTAAGCCTAATATATCATATACTGAATTTTTATCTTATTTTGAATATTTTGCAATAGGTCTTTAGTTGGGACAAACTCAATTTATTGAGTTGTGGAGTTTTAACCTGAGACAAGATATTTTTAGGTAAGACAAGCTAATAAAAATTTGAGAAAAATGGTGAAAAATTCTAATAAAATAAAAAACATGCCTTAAATTATGGATTTTTAAAAATTCCAAAGAAAAATACCTTAAATGATGGCCAGTGTGTGTTCATCACCCTATTTCCAATAACTTTCAATTTTGGAGCGTTTCCATTTGAGGTCCATACAAAAAGTTATGACAATTTGAAGTTTAAAAAACTCAATGTTAAACTAAAAACATAAAAAATCAAGTTTTAGAACACATAATGGTTAGTGAATGAAAACACCAACCTTAATGAGAAATGTAATTAAGGAGAATGAAAGTTTAAGCTCAAACAAGTGTCACAATGGCAAGATGAAGTGAAATGAGTTGAAGAACTTGCTCTTACAAGTTTAGCGCTATCGTTGTACTTTAGTGTGATGTTTTGTGTAAACATAAAAGAGAAAGATGAGAATGCTGATGTGATTTCTAAAATTTTAAAAGAAAATTTGACATCAGCAGACATAAATGACGTTAGACTACTCTAAGTCCAACGTTATTTATTATATGTTAGATTTTAGGATTGATGTAATTGACTTCTAATATGAGTAGAGTCAAAGTCAATTTAGACAAAATATTTACAAGAATATCATTGCATATTTTTAACATCAAAATTTACTATTTAAATATGATAATATTATAAACTCTTTTTGCAATATTGGCGAGCTCCTCCATCTAATGGTCATCCTATATCAATTACAAAATATTTGTGGCTTTCTCATACTAGTCACCCGAACTCTAATTAAATCTCCCACCTAATCTTCTCCATCCTTTTTTATTTCCAAAATATATTGGATCTTCTTATGTGTTAGAATGTGTTCATGCTATGATAGTATATATAATTAAATATTTATGTCATCTGAATGGTAAATCAAGAATAGTTTGTTGTTGTTATATTATCAAAAGATTTTACGTGAGAATATTTTTGTAATTATAAATTTATTGTTAAAAGATATTTTTATCATTTAAAATAAAATTTCTCTACTCTATTATTTATTTTTTATCCTGTAATAGTATTTTTCATGTTTTATTAAATATTTTTTAAATTAAAACTAATACTTAAAATTTGTAAGAATTTTATACTTTAAATATTCATTTTAAATAATTGAAAGTCTTAATTATTAAGATAAATGTTTATCACCAAATATAAATATTTATCACCCAAAGTAGTTACTATTATTTGATTCTAAATATAGTTAATATATTACATTTAAAATATTTAATCATGAATATTTATAATGTAATGTAATTTTTTTAAAAAGAATATGAACTTTTCAAACCTTTTTTCCAAAACTTGTTTTCTAAGAAAAAAAGTTCACTAGGTATGGTTTCGAATACATATGACCCAAAATAATCTTGTTACTATATTATTTCAACACTTTATTAATATCTATTATCAATTTCATAATTTTAACTATTATTAGATTATTTCAATAGAATATAAAATTTACTAATTGAAATAATAACAAATCCAATTAGTTTATTTTCAAAATATTGTTAAAGTTAAATTAAAAATGATGAATATTTTGTCCGTATATCATGTCCTAGGTTACACATAAGTTAATAAAATTTCTTAGTTAAAACTTAATTTCCTGAATATTAGTATCTTAATTTTATTAGTTATAATTTATTTTATTTTTCTGTCTTATTAAATGTGTGTATCAATTAGTAATAACAGTTTAGAATATAATATACAATACTATTTAATATTAATTTACATTAAATTATTCAATTTATTATTTATATTAAAATTAACTTTTATTTTCTATTTTATTAAAGAAAAAATCAGGTTAGAATTCACTTGTCCAATACTTCTGGTCGGTTTTTCCGGCATAGATGCATAATTATGTTTTATTAAGTTTATGTGTAACTATATTTTACAAATATAATATTCAGGAAATATTGCACACATTTCTGAACTATTCAATAAAATGAAAAAAAAAATATTTAACTAAATATTTTAAAAATAAAAAATAAAGCAAGAAAGAGGAGAACCAATTTCAAAAGTAGATTTTAATCCTAATAAAAACAAGGATACTGTGGGACTGTCAAAAGTATTGGACAATAATAATTACAATTTAAAAAGAAAAAAATAATATACAAAATAATGGTTAAATGAAGCATAAAAAAAGAAAATTTGATAAAAATAAACTGAGATCATAAAATAAAAAATGTAAAAATAATGAATCAAAGCAGAAAAATAGGGTATGAAGTGGAAAAGAAGAAGGAAAAGGTTTGTTTCACAACCTTATTTTGTCAACTTTTTCACATTACACTATTGGTGTTTTTCAATTTGAATTTTAGGGTTGGGGAATGTAAAGTTCGGGTATTTTTGGAAGGGGAAGGCAGAAAGAAAAAACCAAATTGTTTTTCGTTGTTTTCCTTGAACTCTTGCATTGACGTTTTTCTTTGAATTCTTTTTTATGTTTCTTTCTCGTCTTCGCTTTTCTTGTTCATCTCTTTGGTATCCACTATTGTTGTTCGTCGAAGATTGAACCTTTTGTAAGGTTGAGGCTTTTCGAAGGTTGGGGTTTTTCGAAGGTTGGGGCTTTTCGTCTTCCCACATTGTCTTTCTCGCACTTCATGACCAAGTAAAGGTTTCGAAGGTTGTGGCTTTTGACATTGACCTAGTAAAGAAATATGTATGCGACTGGTTCCTCAACAACGACAACATTAGAAGAATGGAAGCACTACAGGAATTTGGATGGTTATAGGATTGGTTTCATTTGTAGAGTTTTTCTTTGTATGTAGACAAAGATGGATTTTTGTCTTTTTAAGAAACAATGATATTTATGTATAAATTCTTATTGCAATATAATGTTAGCTTTCATGATTAATTAATATCCAATGTGATTTCATTTACATTGGGTACGTTTTGATGACTAAGTTAGCACAACGTTACTTTTTTAGTGGATGAGATTGGGTTAAGTGGATGATTGTGTTTTGATGACTAAGTTACGTACACCAACATTGTTTCTTTCCTCTATCATGGACTGCCCAAACATGACTTCACAGCCTCTACTTATTAAACACTAAAAATATGTGTTAACCATTGGATAAATGTCAAAAAATTAAAAATATTGGCCATGATTAATCAAGTTACCCCGGCTGGCTCTTGCAGTACAACTTTCTGTATAAAACCCAATTTTTATTCGCGTAATCATTTATGAGGTAGTTGTAATCGATTGCCAATGTGTTTTTGGCCTGCACAAGTTTTAGGACTTCACCTAAGTTGGTCATCTCACAAACATTGCTTCTTTCCTCCATCATGGACTGCCCAAACATGACTTTCAAGCCTCTACTCACACTTAAACCCTAAAAACAAGTCTCAACAATTGCATAAATGTTAAAAAATTAAAAACATTGACTATGGTGAGTCAAGTTACCACAGTTAGCTCCTGTAGTACAAGTTTGCCTTTGGAGAGTGACATTCTCACGGGTAGCTAACATGATCATCACACCATCATTGGGTCTTTCCTCCACCGTGGGTTGCCCAAACCTATGTTTTAGTGTAATCGTTTACGGTGTCCTTGTAATTGATTACAATGGCCAAAAAGGTCTACACTTGATTACTAAGGCATAATTTGAAAGGTCTTTGAGTCTAGTTTCCAACAAAACAAGAATAAACTCATTTGTAGTTTAGTGGTGGCAAAACAACCAACAAAGGTTAGAGGTGGCAGGAATGTATAAAACGTTAACTTTAAGGAATTAACTGCACCTACTCACATGTCCAAAAATCACAAATTAGTAGTCATTGGAAAGAGTTTTGTGTCTATTTTCTAATAAAAAAGAATCACATCATTTGGAGGTCTGTGGAAAAAGTTATGATTAAAATAGTCATCAAAGGTCAAAGTTATCTCACTCAAATTGTCTTTGGGAAATGACGTTCTCACAGCTAGGTTCAAGACTTAGCTAACATGATCATCACACCAACATTGGGTCTTTCATCCACCATGGGTTGCCCAAACCTCATTTTGCAGGTTCTACTCACACTTAAACACTGAAAAGAAGTCTCATCCATTAAGAAATATGAAAAAATTACGTAAAATGTCTTTGGCTACTTATGTGCCCACAACTGTCTCCTGCAACACAAGTTTTTGTATAAAACTAGATTTTTTCGTGTAATCATTTATAGGGTCCTTGTAATTGATTACAATGGCCAAAAAAGCATACACTTGATTACCAAGGAAAAATTTGAAAGGTCTTTGAGTCTAGTTTCTAATAAAACAAAAATTAACTCATTTGGAGTTCGGTGAAGAAAGTTACGAGCAAAGAGGTGACAAGAATATATACCAAGTAAACTTTGAGGAATTAATTGCACCTACTCAGATGTCCAAAAATCACAGTAGTTATTGGAAAGAGTTTTGAGTCTATTTTCTAATAAAAAAGAATCACATCATTTGGAGGTTCTCACAGTTGGGTTCAAGACTTAGCTAACATGAGCATCACACCAACATTGGGTCTTTCATCCACCATGGGTTGCCCAAACCTCATCTTGCCGGCTCTACTCACACTTAAATATTGAAAAGAAGTCTCATCCATTCAAGAAATATGAAAAAATTAGGTAAAATGTCTTTGGCTACTTATGTGCCCAGAGCTGGCTCATACAACACAAGTTTTTGTACAAAACCATATTTGTTTTCGTGTAATCGTTTAAAGGGTTCTTGTAATCTATTACAAGGGACAAAATACCCTACAAATGCTTGAAATCCAATAAAATTTTGTAAATTTCTCATTATTAATGGATGATACTCAATCACATTGGACACTTTGTTTGTAAAGTTCCAAAAAACAACTCACTTGACAATGCCAATAGGAAAAGGAATAACACTTCAAATAACATTCACAATAATGAATGCAAATCAACATCCATCTTCTTTAACCTTAAAAAAAATGTTACCATACATTATTTTGTTCATCTATGTACAATGATTTGTTACTTTCTATAATAACTAAATACGGTTGCCAGTGTATGGAGTCCTAAGGGCTCTACTCTTGTATCGCTTTCGTGATTCGACCTTCACAAACCTCTCTATAGTGGATTGGTTGGTTGGTTGGTGTAAATGTCTCCTGAGCTTACAAAGGGAGTGTATGTGAGATTCTTGATGAGTCGACTGTGTTCATCATCATCTTTATTCTTATGTTTATTCTTCTCTTTAGCCAACTCCGCCTCCAAAGCAATAAAAACACAATTAAGCAAAACCCCAAAACCAAGAAATAAAACCCCAATCAAATAAAACATAACCAAAACCGCAAACCCAACCTAAAGCCAAACCCATAACACATTTAAGAAAATGAAAAAAAAACTCATTTACCTTGCTCAAACCACCAATGTCATCTGAGGATGTCATTACACACAATGTCGTAAACAGGAGCTTTTGGTCCGTCCTACAAAATTGAAGAGGTTGAATAAAGCTTGGAGAGAAGACAAAAATGAAAAAAGAAGATAAAATGGGAAACAAGAGAAGAGAGATGATGAAGACCTAAGTTAATTTTGAAAACAACTTGTGAACCCTAACTCCCTTTCCAAGTCACATTTTTACATTAAATTTTATTTTCAAACGAACCAATCTTACGAGGACACGTTGTAAAAAAATTGATAAAAGAAGAATTGTCAATATATCGGATCCAAAAAAGAATTACCTGTTCATCGCGAAATTAATGTGTGAGATCTGACCGCACTAAAAAATAGAAAGAAGAGGTTTTACTAGGGTTTTATTACAAGCAAAGAGAAGGAATTAACAAGAGGAAGAAAATTGAGGCTCAAAAGAACTGAACTCCGGAGTACGAAAATGGCGACCATTTGGAAAACTAACTCCGCGAGAAACGCAGTGCGTTGTTTGAGCCAATCGCTGGCTTCAACTAGCCGCACTCCTTCGATTCCCCCTCGTTTTTCCTCCGTTCGATACCTCCGCACTGGTCGCGATCCTAGTTCCAGGTTGGTTTCCTTGCTGCTAGGTTTCGCTGTCGAACAATTATTATTTATTTATTTATTTATTTATTTCATTTTTAATGTTGAGGTTTTGTTGAGTAGGACCTATGATATTATTCCGCCTGTGAATTGGGGGATTCGGATTGTGCCGGAGAAGAAGGCGTTTGTGATTGAGCGATTCGGGAAGTACGTTAAGACTCTTCCCTCTGGAATCCATTTTTTGATTCCTTTCGTGGATCGTATCGCTTATGTGCATTCGCTCAAGGAGGAGGCTATTAACATTCCTGACCAGAGTGCAATTACCAAGGACAATGTCACCATCCTCATCGATGGCGTGCTTTACGTCAAGGTTTCTGGTTTTTCTTTTTGTCTATGCATTCGGTTATTGTATTTGAGTGGTTAGTGGCGTTGAACATTTTTTTTGTTAAATATCTCAATGAGCCATTCTGGGATAAAAGTTAAGCAGGTAAAGTAAATTGAAATTCTCATATAGGTTAAAATAAATTTGTGTATAAGTTGATTTATAGAAATGATTTCGTTTAGCTTCTACAATAGCTGATTTTTAGTTTATGTATAAGCTAATTTGAACTTATGGGGAGTGTTTGGTTCATTTTGACCTTTCTATTTTCTTCTTTGAGAAGTTTGTCCAGACCAGATCATATTTTTATTTATTTGTTTATTAGGGTTTTTTTTTTGGGAGTGCAGATTGTGGATCCTAAGCTCGCGTCTTATGGAGTGGAGAATCCCATTTATGCTGTCATTCAGCTGGCACAAACGACAATGCGTAGTGAGCTTGGTAAGATTACTCTTGACAAGACCTTTGAAGAAAGAGACACACTCAATGAAAAGATTGTGGTGAGTATAGTTATAAGTTCTTTGAATTTGTTGTATGTGCTGGTCATTTATCCCCTTTACTTACATGAGGAAGCATTTTAGATACTTTAAATTGAAGTCACAGCATAAAATCTTGTTGGTGAAGCCTTCTATAAAGCAGAAGAGAAAATAGTTGTGAAAAGTAAAGACTTGTCTCTTTAGATCGAGCTGCGCAAATTGTGGAAAGGATGATCGTGTACCTTAAATTAACATGGGATTCATTTTTTACAATTGGTTACTGGTTTATATATTAGACTTATTTAGAAAGGTTGGCATAATAAGCATGATTTCTAAGCTAGCTTGGTGCCAAGGAATTAGGACTGAACAATGACAGGAAGATATAATAAACATGATCTAACAGCTATGCATAGCCCTTCCATAAGAGTTAGTCCTGTGTTTTCTTTCTGACGTACCCTAAAAATTGTACTGACAGAGTTAGTCTTGTGTTGACCATATAGTGATTAATTGTGTGACAATTATTGCAGGAGGCCATTAATGTGGCTGCAAAAAGTTGGGGTCTGGAGTGCCTTCGATATGAAATAAGTAAGTTTTGGCAGTGCATAAATAATTTTACTATGTTTTTTACTTGATGGTTTCTTTGTAATTCTTTTTGCGATTTTCCTTCTGTAGGGGATATCTCTCCTCCACGTGGAGTGAGAGCAGCTATGGAGATGCAAGCAGAAGCAGAAAGAAAAAAGAGAGCTCAAATTCTTGAGTCTGAAGGTAATCAATTTGATATTCCAAACCTTCGAATGCTCAGTTTATACTTTTTTGCATTATTTTTCATCATGAAATTAACTTTAGTATCCATATCATTCAACTGAAAGGGGATCATGTTCCTGAGCCAACAACTACCTGTAGTCTCTAAGTTTTACTGGTATTGATATCCTATAGTTATTAAACAGGAGAAAGACAGGCTCACATAAACATTGCTGATGGAAAGAAGAGTTCAGTGATCTTAGCATCAGAAGCTGCAAGGATGGATCAAGTTAACAGAGCTCAAGGTTATTTATATCTTGATAACTTAGTTCCAACTTCCATTTATGTTTCAATAGTAATCTTAAAGATAAGCTTTAATGTCTAGTGAACATGATGTGATAAGATATCCCTTCATATTATTTCAAACTGGCCTTTATATTAAGGTCATTTCCTTATGTGCATTCTCTTGTTGAGAGGAATGATCTTATGCACTTTCTAGATGATAATGAATTGCAGTTTGAATGATAGTCTAATGAATATTTGATGTGTGTTTTATTTAACAACATGTCATGATTAATGATACAATCCTATTAAGGAAAGAGTATGATTGCATAAGATGAGGATGTCACATTCTAATAGATTGATAAGTCAAGTAAATCTTTGATATTTTTTTTTGGTACCTTTATATATAGATACATAAGTTTAAGAAAATCTAGAAACTCTAACAAAAAGTCTTAAGCTCAAAACACATAACAGAAAACTAAAATTACAAACACAACACATAACAGAAAACTAAAATTACAAACACACACTTTTGTCTATAAGATGCCTAACAAACATTCATCCCATAAATTTAATATTATGTAAATTTAAAATAAAATTACAATTTATTTAATTTTTTAAATTATTGTTTAATTGTGCTCATGATCTTTTGATTTGATATCTTCAAAACCTAATGATTAGCATTCTTCTTCTTAAGGTGAGGCTGAAGCTATCCTATCTAAAGCAAAAGCAACTGCGGAGGGATTAGCTCGTGTCTCAACTGCTCTAAAAGAAAATGGAGGACCTGAGGTGAGGACCTTCATGTTCATATTTTGTATATCACGGCCAGTAGTAGCATTTTATATTGATTAGACTTGAGAATTAAACTGTAAAATAAGAGGGCTTAATTGATCCTCTCGTAATCTTTTATTTATAAAAATAAATTGATACAAGAGTATATGATAATTAGGATAACCTTAGACATAATATAATCATGATAGGTAACCTAGATACAATATAATCATGATAAATAGGGTAACCTAGACACAATATAATCATGATAAATAGGATAATCCTAGACACAATATAATCATGATAGATAGGGTAACCTAGACACAATATAATCATGATAAATAAGATAATCCTAGACACAATAGGGTAACCTAGACACAATATAATCATGATAAATAGGATAATCCTAGACACAATATAATCATGATATAGGATAATCCTAGACACAATATAATCATGATAGATAGGATAACCCTAAACATATAATATAATCATGATAAATAGGATAAATATTCTAACAATTAGTTTAAAAAATATTTCTTGTTATATGTTGCACATATAAATTTCTTTGCTTTTGTAATTTCCTATCGGTAACTCTGCTTGATATTCTTTTATTTTTGGATTGACATTCCAGCCCTATAATATGTCAGTAACGGGGTAACTGGGAGACTTGTTTTGTTGCTAAAGCAGATTATTGATTTTTCTTTCCTAGTCAGTTTTCAATACAAGTTGTGATTGATTTTTTTATAGCATTTGACATTAGACCGTACATCTTTCTTGGTTGATCATTGAATGTGGAGATAAAATTGCCTCTTAATTGGTACATCTGTTTGAGCCTTGGTCCCATGGACTGACCAAGAAGGGAATATTACTGTCATCTGATTTTGCAGGCAGCAAGTTTAAGGATTGCAGAGCAATATATTCAAGCTTTCAGTAACATAGCCAAGGAGGTAATATAACCCATAAACTGATTATTTCTTGCATTACATAATTTGTTAGTTCGAAAATTGTTTTTCATTTCATCTTTACTTTTTCAGGGCACAACAATGTTGCTTCCTAGCTCTGCATCCAATCCTGCTAACATGATGGCCCAAGCACTTACTATATATAAAAGTCTGCTTCCAATATCAGGAAAATTAGAAGTAAATGATCCCTCGGTGAAGATTAAAGACAAGAGCTCACCGAAAAAGGAATAGTTTTTGATTTGTGAAAGTTATCATTTTCAAGAATTCCGTATGGATGTTACAGTAAATTGAATTCGGACTTTGGAGAGAAAAAGCAGAAGAGATTGAGTGAATTTTCTTTAATTCACTTTTGTGTTTCTTTCTTGACAAAATAATGAAAAAGAAAAAAAAAAAAAGATATTTTATCGTCTCACATGTCTGGCTTCCTTTACCTGCTTGCATAATGTCCATTGTCCAAATCGTTGACCACAATACATTACATTTTAGACAAAATAACGTTTTAGACATTACATTTTAGCCAAGAATAACGATTTAGACATTATATTTCAAGCAAGAATAGTTTTAGGCAAGAATAACGTTTTAGACATTATATTTTAGGCTTATTAAAAACTTTGAATGATATAGGATTATTTAATTACGAATCAATATATTATAGGTGTCTTTGTAGCTTATTTCTAAAATTGACAATCTTATTATATCCGAACCCTAGACTTCTAAATATAAATAAGCTTTTAATTTCTAAAAATATCACTTTAGTTCTTACAGTACTTCTAATGCTTATGAATGGTTATCGATGTTGTAACAGTTCTACTTTGTTCTTTTAATTATGGTTTAATATCTCTTTTGATCCGTCGAAAGAAGGCAAATGTTCAATTGCGTCTTACGTTTTCAATGTGGTCCCAACTTATGAAAAAAGTGTGCAATTAAATTCTTTTTGGTAACGGCGTTCATTTTTTAACGGGCCAGCTAACAGGGTGTATTGAAGATTGCAACGTGTCTAGAGAAGGTTAATACGTGACGGTGTGAGATTAATACGTGGCTATAGCGGTGTGAGGTTAATACGTGGCTATAGCGGTGTGAGGTTAATACGTGACTATATTATTACAGATAACGTGGCAGTGGTGAATAAATCAGAGGTTAGAGTTTGGGTTGCAGAGAAATTACGATTTGAGATTTATCATTGTGAAGGAAGTGTCTTGAAATAAGGGAGTTGTTGAAGCTGAAATCTGCAGAACGAATTGGAAACTTCAAATCAGGGTGTTGTTGAAGCCAAAGTCTTTCCCAGTATGACATCCAATTCCCAACCCCTTTTTACAGCCCCATGTATCCACGCCTCCATTTCAACAAAACCCACATACTGCATTTGTTCAAACACAACCAAGGCATCATATGGGCATAACATGGAAAAAAATGAAGTGCTATGTGATTGTGGTGTTTAGATAGAGATCGTCCAAATCGTAATTTCTCTGCAATCCAAATCCTAATCTCTAATTTATTCACTACTGTCACATAAAAAAAAATGATTTAATTGTACATGTTTTTCACAAGTTGAGATCACATCGAACTTTTTAAAAATCGTAGTTGTACATTAACTCCTTTCAAAGGACCAAAAGAGGTATTAAACTTTTAATTATTTTATAAAAACTACACGGTTAACTCGCGTTAATATTGTTGTTAATAGAAACAATAAACAGCAAATAAGTATTACTTGATTATCTTCATTTTAATTCAAAACTATTCCAACCTCTAGCAATTTGAGTCTACAGTAAGCAAAACGTGTTTTTCATCAGGACTTTCCCTGCTTCTAATAAATGAATCTACTCAAACACATTCATGCAAGTTTTAGATATCAGGGACAAAATGGTATATAGATTATTGGTAAGAGTGAGAGCAAAATATCAGGGCAACCACTAGTTCAAGGCAGCCTGGTGTAAAATATAGTGGGAATTTCTTGAACACATCATCTAGTAGTGAAATAAAAAAAAGTGAAAGATTCAGTTTATCATGTCGCACAACACAACACCTGAATATTTAATCGTGATAGCATACTAACTACACTTAACAGCAGAATAGTGAATTCAATGCATTAACTGCTTAAATAAGCATTCATCGCAATACACATTAACAAAAGCAAAATCTATATAGACTGAGAAGTAAATTGAGGCAAATTCCATAGGATAAGTTTCTAATAAGATATTTTAACAACACAAAATTTGTAAAATCCAAACTCAAGAAAGATAACAGAAAAGATTTCCAAACTAAATAGCAGCATGTCTGATCTCATGGTCTACTCGTCTACTATTATGGTTCCCTTCTCGCTTACGTAGATGCCATCAAGGAACTTCCGAATATCCTTGTTCTTAACATGACATTTCTGCAGCAAAATAACAGAAAAATGATTGAAGCCTAAACAAAAGCAAAATAGAGAAGGGTTTGAGTAGGGCATGTTCAGAGAAAGAAAATACCTGGTTAATCAGAGCACAAGACCGGGAGACAAGTTCGATGTCGTTTCCATCCAAAACCAACTCATCCTTAACCTTTTCAGACCGAACAACGGACACACCCTCGAGCATGTCAACTTTTCTCACCTAATCACGCACAAGTAACTAAATAAATCACTAAACCTAATCTCACATTTTTCTTAATATCAAATAAAAAAGAAAATTAATTAATTAAAAATATACAGGAAGAGTATTTGTGCACCTTCTTCTCGCCGAGGAAATTTCGGATTTCAATGGACTTGTTGTCGTTGCCAATGCTGGCGTTGATGGGGAAGTGAGCGTACACGAACCTCATCTTGTAGCGGTAGCCCTTGGTGACGCCGGTGATGAGATTGTCGACGTGGCTGAGGGCGGTGCGAATGGCGGCGGAGGTTTTCCGAGATCCAAACCAGGCGTCGATCTTGAGCTTCTTCTTGCCGTTCTCGTCGGTGATGAGCTGAAAATCAAGGTTGAGATGCTTGAAGTCTCGCACTAATTTTCCACGAGGGCCTTCAACCTCGATCACCTTGGCGTGAACCTTGATGCTCACGCCATCGGGAATATTCATCGTTTCCGATGAGAGAATCGTCTTCATTGTTGCCGCTTCACGCCTCTGTTGTTTAGCCTCCCCTCACTGCAGAAACACTGACGCAAAACCCTAGTTATTTCTTCACTCCCTCATTCGTTATTTTGATCTTATAACATCTCACAAAAAACGGTAACTGGGCCAGGCCCAAAATACAACAACCCATATTATTAATCTCTTTTCCGGAGTTAATATTTGCAACTACGCGTTTTATGAATATTCATTCTAATAATTTGTTTTTTCCACAAATACTCCTTTGTCAAAAATACCATCATGAAAAACTGCCAAATGTCCAAGAGTCTCAAGACGATGAACTTCGCCAGTTTAAATATTGATTTTTTAAATTAAGTAATTTAATTTAATTATTTTATAATAAAAATGTGTATTTGATATGAGAATGTGAAAAGAAATAAAATTTCATAAATGTATTAGAATAATACAATAACATAAAATTAAGAAGGCCAAATTGAGAGCATTGACTCATACATATAGCTTCTTATAGAGTTAAAAATAAATTAATTCAATTCATTTGAAAATTTTATAATTTGGTTTGATCTATAATAAATTAATGTGTGTTAAGTTAGTTCACTCATTTAAACATATTTTTCTCATCTAACTTATTTAATATATTTATTATAATATAACATGAATTAATTTAATTGGTTTATATACAAGAATGTAAAGTGTTTATATACTTCATCATATATTATTATAAAAATATTAAACAAAAATTAAAATATCAATTTATATAATTATGTAAATAAATAAATTAAATATCTAAATCATCTGAAAATTATTTAAGATTCTTTTTCTATTTATGCATCAAAATTTCCAGTTATGATAATTTGATTTTAGTTTTTATTAGAAAACAAATAAATTTATGAAAAGTATATGTATTCAAACTACTATTGAACCTGATACATATAAATAATCAGTTGATTATTTTGGCACATGGGGAAGATTTTAAAAGAAAGAAAGATATAAAAAATAATATTAAACACATAGAGATAGCAAAAGAATGTTTAATAAGTATTGAAAAAAAATGTTATAATTGTGTTAAGATAGAGATGAAAAAAAAAGGAAAAATAGATACTGGTATAAAAGAAAACTCAGAGAAAAAAAGAAAATACAGGAGCTAAAAAAAAAAATAAAAAAATGAGTTGGAAGAATAACAAATAAAAAATTAAGAGAAAAGGAAATTTAAGAAAAAAATATTAAAAAAAGAAAAGTTTAAAAAAAAAAAGCCAAAAATAAAAGAAAAAAAAAACTAACGGTGAACACCCAATTTCAAAAAATAAATGTCTGAAAAATATATGTCTAAGCAATTTTTCTTCTTTTTTTAAATTTTAATTAAGTCAATTAAAAAGAATTTTGATGAAAAACTTAAAAAATCTCTTTTAAAAGAAACAAAAAAGAAGGACAAAATAGAAAAAGAATGAAAAAAAATGAGACTAGGATTTTCTATTTTGTCCAACTCTGTACAAATAATAAGTATATATATTTTACTGTTTGCATCCCCTTTTTTAACCATTTTGAAACCTTCTTTCTTTAGTTTTCTCACTTTTGGACTAAGTTCAATACATGTCCAATACCTTACTACTAATTGACTTAAAGGTTTTTCCACTCGTGTAGTGACACGTGTCGTCTTATCTCTTCGTTTTCCACCAACTTTGTTCACCCAAGGCATAAAAGCAAGTGATCAATGACACTCACCACTCACTCCATGTAGCCAATCACCTACCTTTTCTTCCTCATTCTTCTACGAATGAATGGTAGAAACTCGTCATTTGTTTTTGCATCATTTGCCCACATCATCAGAGGGTAACGGATTCAAATTTCAAAAAGATTACTTTTTTTCTCTCTAGTCACAATAGGAACCCATCCATTCATCAGGGAGTTAAATCATACATCAACCCACACACAGAACAATAACCAATACAAGATAATACAACAAAATTCAATACAAAGAAAATAAGGAGAAATCCTGAGCTTTATTCCTTGCATAAATACAATTGATTTTTGACTACATTTGATTGATACGGTTATCTGCTTATGTTTGGTTCCACTTATATAACCATGACGAACACGTGAGATTAAGCGTTATGGCCTCCTTGAACCCACTCTTTTCTCCATTATTCTTCATCCAAACCTTCAACATCAATCCAATCGAGTTTCCATTTTATGTATGTTTTCCTCTCCCAACATTCACTCAACTTACCCTCATCACCATAATCTTCCATCATGCATTCAATTAACACTCTAGCTCTACCAACACTCTCACACGGCCATAGCCAGCTCCACTACCACCTTTGTCTTTCGCAAATATCATTTATGTTTGCCTTCTCACTGATGCTTCATCCGTACTGAAGCATCACCTTCACCTCATATTCATCATCCATACTCTTCATTCACCATTAACGACCTTCCTCTTATCCATTATCTTTACGGTTTACATCTTCTTTCTCACCATATATTCAGCAAGCCAACACCTCTATCCATTAAACATACATTTCAAACCATCTCCATTTGGCTTCAACACCACATATTCGTTAAGCCCTTCAACTTCCCAAGCTACACCTCTTGAGACCAAGCCAACACATGCACACAAAGCACCAAAAATAGTGGCAATCATTTTTCAGAAGTCATCTTCATCATTTTCCTTTTGGATCCCAATATTTTGACAACTATCTTTTAACAACATTTTGACAACGTCACGTGTCAGCGGTTGATTCGTCCGTTTGAAATAAAATAAAAATATAAAAGTGTGACGTGGAAAAGGTCATAGGGGTAAGACGTTTTTCATTCCAAAATTACCCCTCCCTATACTTGATCTCTGTCCATTCTCTCATATTTCTCATTTTTTGTTCTCTCTCCTGATTTTTGTGCTTCCTCCATTGTGGTCCTCTATCCAACCTTTGGTGAAACTCCTCGTTCGCGTGGACGAACCCAAAGCTCCAACCTTTGGTGAAGCTCGTCATTTGTGTGGGATGAACCCAAAGTCCTGTCTCCTCATTTTGGTCCTCCATTTTGTCCATTGTCATATTTCTTATTGTGCGCAATGGCAATGTTCGGTGACAATGATCCTTCGAGTAAGGTAAATGGGTTTATCCATTTTGTTGATTGCGTTTTCGTTTTGGATTTGGGTGTTTCCTATTGTGTTTAAAGTTTTGTTGTTTTCGTTTTTGGGATTTGTCCTGTTGGAGAGCATAAGAAGGAGGACCAAGCAAGACCTAAAAGCACAGGAAAAGGAAAACGCAGAGAAAATTTTATGCATGCTATAGAGGAACAAGAAGCTCTAATTGAAGAACTAGAAACAAAGGTGGTTGCTTTGGAGGTAGAGTTGGCTGAAGAGAAAAATAAACAAAGGAATAAAGATGATGGTGGATACAGTACACCTTTTGAACAATCCAACACAAACACTGCCTTTGTTAGCCCGAGAGGCATTTACACCAACGAACCCCCTATACAGAGGTTTTTGAGAGTATGATCAAGAAATCGTTACAAGAGCAAAGCACTTAGAACTTCGTATACTAGAAATAGGGCGAAAAATGTGTGATTTGTGTATTCATTGGTTATAGAAAGGAATACAACATTGTACATAGATGAACAAATAAGTGTATTGTACCCAATATTTTGAATGTTATAAAAGATGCATCTTTACTTCCCTTTATTATTGTTAATGTTAATTGAAGTTTTATTCTCTTCGTTATTGTCATTGTCAAATGTGTTGTTGTTTGGAATGTGAATAAACAAAGTGGCCAATGTGATTGAGTACCATCCATCAATAATGATATGACCAATTTTTATTGCATTTGAGTTTTGTATGTTATCATATAGTCTCTTATAATCGATTACAAGGACACTGTAAACGATTACACGACAAAAAATCTGGTTTTGTACAAAACCTATGTTGTAGGAGTCAGCTGTGGGCATATAAGTAGCTAAAGACATTTTACGTAATTTTCTCATATTTCTTGAATGGATGAGACTTCTTTTTGTTAGAATCGCTGCAGCGGAATTGTTAGCGTGGATAACAACCAGAGGGTTTTAATAACTAACGTGTGCCTTTTTAATTTCTACCAATTAAACTTACCAAGCAAATATAAATCAAATAAAGAGAGTACGGTTGAGAGAATTTGGGCACAGCTGACTTTTATCCTGGTTTCGGATCTACCAATCCTACGTCCCAGTCGCTTATCCAAACAAATAACCTTTTTTCACTACACAAACAATTACAAATTACATCACAAGAACACAATTTTGTAAAGTTTAGAACCACCTCTCTTGATACACCCCCCCCCCCACCCACCCACACCCACCCCCCCCCCCCCCGACCCCCCCCCCCCCCCCCCCCCCCCCCCCCCCCACCCCACCCCCCCCACCCCCCCCCCCCCCCCCCCCCCCCCCCCACCCCACCCCAACCCCCCCCCACCCCCCCCCCCCCCACCCCCCCCCCCCCCCCCCCCACACCCCCCCCACCCCCCCCCCCCCCCCCCCCCCCCCCCCCCCCCCCCCCCCCCCCCCCACCCCACCCCCCCCCCCCCCCCCCCCCCCCCCCCCCACCCCCCCCCCACCCCCCCCCCCCATACCACCCACCCCCCCCCCCCCCCCCCCCCCCCCCCCCCCACCCCCCCCCCACCCCCCTCCCCCCCCCCCCCCCCCCACCCCACCCACCCCCCCCACCCACCCCCCCCCACCCCCCCCCCCCCCCCCCCCCCCCCCCCCCCCCCCCCCCCGCCCCCCCCCCCCCCCCCCCCCCCCCCCCCCCCCCTCCCCACCCCCCCACCCCCCCCCCCCCCCCCCCCCCCCCCCCCCCCCCCCCCCTCCCCTCCCCCACCACCCCCCCCCACCCCCCCCCCCCCCCCCCCCAGCCCCCACCCCCCCCCATCCCCACCCCCCAGCCCCCCCGCGCCCCCCCCCCCCCCCCCCTCCCCCCCCCCCCCCACCCCCCCCCCCCCCGCCCCCCCCACACCCCCCCACCCCCACCCCCCCCCCCCCCCCCCCCCCTCCCCTCCCCCCCCCCCCCCCCCCCCCACCCCCCCCCCCCCCCCCCCCACCCCCCCCCCCCCCCAACCCACCCCCCCCCCCCCCCCCCCCATCGCCCCAAACCCCCCCACCCCCCCCACCCCCCCCCCCACCCCCCCCCCCCTCCCACCCCCCCACCCCCCGCCCCGCCACCCCCACCAACCCCCCCCCCCCCACGCCACCAATATATTAACCTACACCTGCCTTTTTATTCTTCACAAGGAGACACCTCCTCCGAATACTTCACACGAAGGATGATTCCCTTCCGACACACCTCCTTAGAACACACCAAGGATGAACCGGGCTATTCTTTGTCAAAACCCCGTAGTAGCACACTTCACCAGCTCACCGACAAGAGTTTCACAAGCCGAATAAGAGCACACAAGTCTAATGATTTATGAGTACTAGAGCACAAGGGAAAGTTATTGTTTAGATAAAGAGTTGGAGCCATTTTATAGACTCAGCCTAATACCGTCCATTCTTCGAAAACGGGCCATCTAACGCATTTAAAAATCGATTACCAAAATATAATCGATTAATAATGATTAGCAACGGCGTTTTTTGCAATCTGAAACCCCCCACCCGCTAGTTTTTTCACATCTGAAACCCCCAACGGCTAGTTTTCAAATATTAAACCCCCCAACGGCTAGTGTTAATTGATTCTTCTCAAGAATAATCGATTAATAAATAAATCAAATATACATACAAGAATCAACCCTAATACATATTTGAGCACTATTACATCAACTTTGATTTATAAAAGCTTTATAAAATACAAATATCCTTCAATTTTGTCTTTGTGATCGTGACTTGTGCAAATCTGTTCATCATCAAAACTTCATCTTTGATTTTTGCTAACACTTTTTAGTGTTTAAGTGTGACTAGAGCCTGAAAAATGAGGTTTGGGCAACCCATGGTGGAGGAAAGAACCAATGTTGGTGTGATGATCATGTTAGCTAAGTCAAGTAAGTCTTGAAACAAGTGTAGGCCATTTTGGCCATTGTAATCGATTACAAAGACCCTGTAAACGATTACACGAAAAAAATCTGGTTTTGTACAAAAACTTGTGCTGCAGGAGCCAGCTGTAAGATAACATGCTGTCAACTTTGACCTTTGTTATCTATTTTAATGATAACTTTTTCTACCGACCTCCAAATGATGCGATTCTTGTTTTATTAGAAACTAGACTCAAAAATATTTCCAATGATTACTAATTTTTAAATTTTGGACATCTGAGTAGGTACAGTTTATTCCTTAAAGTTACCGCTTTATAAATTCGTGCTAACTATAACCTTTGCTTGTTGTTTTGCTCTTAACTTTCTCCACCGAACTCCAAATAAGTTGATTCTTGTTTTGTTGGAATCTAGACTCAAAGATCTTTCAAATGACTACCAACCCATAACTTTTAGACCACTGTACTAGATGCAATTATTTTCCAAAAACAACGTTTTTCTAAGCTTCCTAAATGAGTTTACTTTCAAGTTATTGTTTCATGTTTCTTATTTTAGATGGGAAAATTACAAATTAGTAGTCATTGGAAATCTTTTTGAGTCTATTTTCTAATAAAAAAGGAATCAACTCATTTGGAGTTCGGTGGAGAAAGTAAAGCAAAACAACCAGCAAAGGTCAAAGGTGGTAGGAATATATAAAACGTTAACTTTAAGGAATTAACTGTACCTAATCAGATGTCCAAAAATTATAAATTAGTAATCATTGGAAAGATTTTTGAGTTTATTTTCTAATAAAAAAATAATCACATCATTTGGAGGTCTGTGGGAAAAGTTATGATTAAAATAGTCAGCAAAGGTTTTTGAACCAAGGTAGGTGAAGTCTATGACCATTTTTGCCCAAGTTATGCCTTGGTAATCAAGTGTAGGCCATTTTGGCCATTATAATCGATTACAAGGACCCTGTAAACGATTACACGAATAAAATTCTGGTTTTGTACAACAACCTGTGTTGTAGGAGTCAGTTGTGGGCACACTGGTAGCCAAAGACATTTTACGTAATTTTTTCATATATCTTGAATGAATGATCTTTTTTTTAGGCACCAACACTGAGGCGTATCAAGGTCGCTTACAAAATCAATTTTTGTACCAAGCACCCATAACACAAATAAAGGTTTCAATATATATGGTCAAACAACACTAGTAGAAACCATATGGTACTAGATCAAAATTGAAATTTTGTTTGTATAATATATTATCAGTACATATTACCCGACATTTATAATCATAATCTTTTGTATACAAAAAACATGTACGAGTTCCAACTAGAGCGAAAAATTTCTTTCAATGGAGAGGAAGACCCGCGAGAGTGAAAGCAATGCTCCAGACAAAGTGAAAATGGTGGAGAGAGACGAAGAAGAGGAAAATGCCGCCAACCCGAAAACAGGAACACAGAAAGGAAAAATTTCTTTCGATGGACAAGAAGACCTGTGAGAATGAAAGCAATACTTCACAGAAAGGAAAGATGGAGAGAATTGAAGAAGACATAAATGAAAATGGTTAAGAAGTATCAAATGAAACCGCGAAATGAAGAAGAGAATCTCAAATTCCTTTCCAAAAATACCCTCCACGACAAAATGCACCTTCTTAATAAAATATTACAAACCAACCAATAAAAAAAGACCACGTGTCTTTGTCAAAAGGTTGGCAACTCTGGGTTGTCAAAGAAACATTTTTCTTTCCTTTTAGGATGTTATGACATATCGAAGTGGCATGTCACAGAGCTTGTAAGAGCTCAAAATAGTGTTGATGAGCTTTTTGCCGTTGTGATGCTCACACATCACAAACTTCATTATCACCTTCATTTTCCACGGCCATTTGGCTATCTAAAAATTTTCGTAACAATCGACACCAAACCACAATGGAAAAGACGAGCTCAGCAAGGCTGAAACTCGATAAGGCCGAAATGAGCTCAGCAAGGTAGAGTTGAACTTGGCAAAGCTCGGGGAGGCCGAGGTGAACTCAATGAAGCTTAGGGAGGTTGAGGTGAGCTCAATGAAGCTCAACGAGGCATATGTGAGCTCAACGAGGCCGATGACCCTTATTGTTCCTTCCTTTTTAAAAAAAGTTGTATTCATTTGGCCTGACTGACATCATGGTTTTAGATTTCTACCTATTTTGGTGCCTTCATTATCTCATACACTCATCCTTTTTTTATAAAATAAAAATGATAAAATTACAAAATGACAAAAATGAAACAGGGTTTTCTACATTTTAAGGTATGTTTTTCTAAATAATTAATATATGCTTTAAATATGTGAGTACTTGTGTGATCACCCTCGTCATCCTAGTATTTAATTCTTTTTTTTTTCAAGTGTTTAAAATATGTTATGATTACTCGTATCACCGTCTACATCATCCTTTATTTAGATATTATTCTGTTTTAGTTTGCAAAATAAATTTGTTAATTTGCTATTTATTAGGATTATCTGTTTGAAATTTAAGTCAACTAACCACCCATGAATTTAACATGTAATCGTGGGTGAATTTCAACTCTATAACTTGTGTATGCTTTAAAAATCAATCTTTTCTTCTAATAAAAGATAATACATAAGTTTATCGTAAATCTTATTGTATTTTTTTTAGTTCAACAATTAATATCAAGTCTCTTATTAAGGGACTTGATCTAGTTTTTCCTTGAGTGTGTGAGAGTTTGAATACTATCTAAAATTACAAGACCTTTAAAGATATTTGGGATTCAATGAAACAAAAATTCGAAGGTTCTATAAGGGTTAGAAGAGCACAACTACAAGCATTACACGGAGAATTTGAAATTCTACAGATGAAGAAAGGAGAGATTGTCAACTCTTATTTTGTTCACTCTCAAGATTGATAAAGTATGAAGGTGTGTATTGAGAATATAGATGAAAACATTATTACTGCAAAATCTTAAGGTGTCTCTAGATTTATTATGTAGTGTGCTCAATTGAGGAGTCCAACAATTTAAAGATTATGATGATTGATGAGTTACAAAGTAGTCTTCTTGTTCATGCGCAACGAATGAACGGTCAAGAAGAAGAAGATAATGTGTTACAAGTTACCAATGAAGATAAAGGAGGGACAAGAAGAGGATGTGGAAGAACTTTTAGCAGAGGCAGTCTAGGGAGAGGAAGAGGCAGACAATTCTTCAACAAATCAGAAATTGAATGATTTAAATGTCACAAGATGGACATTTTCCATATGAATGTCCCATTTGGAAAAAGAAGGCCAACTATGATGGAGTACAGAGTGAAGGTGAAAAAGAAGTGGAAGATGAGATTCTACTAATGGCTTATGTTGATCTAAAACAAGGCATGAAAGAAAAATGGTTTCGTGACTCTGGATGTAGTAATCATGAGTGGAAATAAAGAGAAGTTTTCTGAGATAGATGAAAGCTTTAGACACACTGTAAAGCTTGGTAATAATACCATAATGGCTGTAATGGAGAAAGGGAATGTTTGACTCCATGTTAATGGAGTTAAGAAATGTCTACTATGTTCCTGATCTTAAGAACAATCTGTTAAGCTTAGGACAACTTCAAGAAAAAAAAAAAGACTAACCATTTTGATTTAGAGTGGGAAGTGTAAAGTCATTATCAGATTATGGAAATCAAGATCACTAGCAATAGGATGTTTTTAGTAATTGCCGCTATGGTGCCTAGAAATTTTGTGTGTCTTCAGGTATAATCAACCTTTAGCATCATCGGTTTAGCCATTTCAATTATACTGGCCTGAAGATGTTCCCCTCCAAAAAGATGGTAAATGTGTTACCCTCTATATCGACTCCAAAGGAACTATGTATACACTGCTTAGAGGGAATGCTACATGAGACTCTATTCCAAAGAAAAGTAGGTGCACGCTTAAAAAAAATATTCAAGTTGAGCATGCATATATATGTATATGTACCTATCAAACCCATTCCAATCAGTAACAATAGGTACATATTAACCTTTATTGATGATTTCTCTCATAAGACTTGGATTTATCTCTTACATGAAAGTTCATAAGCATTCTTTATGTTTTAAAATCTCCAAGTTTGTGTTGAAAAAGAAATTGAAGTACACATCACTTTCTTAAGGATAGATAGAGGTGGTGAATTCACCTATAATGAATTTAGAGGATTCTACATGATTCATGGCATAAAATGGCAATTGACAGTAACTTACACTGCTTAGTAAAAATGGAGTGGCTGAAAGGAAAAATAGAACAATAAGAAATATGGTGTGATCCATATTGATTAAGAAACAACTTCTGAATATATTTTAGGAAGAGGCTACCAGATGGTGTGTGCATGTCCTTCAAAGGTGTCCTACTATAGCGGTGCTAGAAAAAAATCCTTAAGAGGCAAGGAGTGGAGTCAAACTCAGTTGAATATTTTTAGTCTTTGGATGCATAACACATGTTTACATATCAGATTAACAGAGAATCATATTATACAACAAAAGCAAAAAGTGTGTCTTGTTGGGAGTAAACGATGAATCAAAATCCTATCGCTTGTTTGATCCAATGTACAAAAAAATCATAATCAATACAGATGTAATATTTGAAGAACAAAAGAGTTGAAGTTGGGAGAAAAATAAAGAGTATACAACACAATATACTTTAGATTGGCAAAAGGATGCAAAGGCTGAAACTGAATGTGAATAATAGGAAGCAAAAATTAATGATGTTGATGAAAGCATGAAGGTTGTTGAACATCCTGGTGATTCCAATAGAGTTTATGCAAGTACTGATGAACCACATGTAAATGACAATCAAGTTGAAGGGGGTTAGGAGAAATAAATGAGAACCTAACTAGATGCTTGATTATGGAAGTGGAAATAACTTGTCTGATGAAGATGCTTTAAATGTTATGATGACGACAACTGATCCACTGTCATTTGAAGAAGCTGCTAGAAGTAAGAAATGGAGAAATGCAATTGTCAAGAAAAAGTCAATGTCTAGGAACCCATGTTTTGAAGTTTATCAAACAAAACTCAACGAAATACTGTTTGGACATAATATACATAATTAATATTAGAGTAATTCAGACCAAATAAATAACTTATGATGCAATATAGAAATGTATATGCTAAATACTTATATAGTTATATTCAAGCTACTTGCATCACCAAGCGTTTGACAAAGTAAATCATGGATAATGACTAAAAATTGACTCTAGACGTTATTGAAAAGTATATAGAACATAGTGTGTCAGGATAAATAAAAGTCATTCCATTAAGCAACACACTAGCTCAAACATGTGCTAAATGATATAAAACTCCTAACATGCTATCTATGCTCTACAGCGTCTGAGCTCATATCGTCTAATGCTCTTCAACCTAAAGAGAAGAAACCTCATGAGTTCATAGATTGATTTGTATCTTGGGTTAAATATGTTTTTAGTCCCTAAACTATTGACCGTTTCTGGTTTTCGTCCCTCTTCCAAAGTAAGGTACAATTTAGTCCTCAATCTTTAAAAAACGTTCGTTTTAGTCGAAAAAACGAACGTTTTGAGGACTAAAACGAGGACTAAAAACAAAATTTTGAGGACTAAAACGAACGTTTTTCTAAAGAATGAGGACCAAATTGTACCTTACTTTGGAAGAGGGACGAAAACCAGAAACGGCCAATAGTTTAGGGACTAAAAACATATTTAACCCTTGTATCTTTGTAATCCTCTCCGTGAGAGTTTATTCATTTTATATTTGTAATCAATCACCAGGTATGATTGTATTAAAACACTAATATTATTTGTGTACTAGTCAAGTTAGATTAGGGAATTAAGAGTGGTTGAAAATACTTGGGTACTAGGAGTGGTCATGATACTCAACAACCAAGATTGAGTAAACTCGGACTAGTCAATATTGACTAGAGAAACTAGGGGTGATTTATAATACTCGAACTAGTAATGATTGACTAAGAAAATCAAGAGTGGTGTAAGAATACTCGGACTAGTCGTGTTGACTAGGTGAACCATGGGTGGGTAAACTCGAACTAATCATGATTAACTAAGGGAATCAAGAATGGTTTATAATAATCAGAATAATCATGATTGATTAGGGGAACCAAGAGTAATTTATAATACTCGGACTAGTCAGGATTGACTAGGAAACCAGAAGTGGTAATAATACTTGTAACTAGTGTCGCAACCAGGATCGCGACGGGACGGCTAGCCGAAAAACAAACGGGTTTGAGAAAAGGATTTTGGGAGTCGTCACCATAATTTATTATGGAAAAACTATGGAAAACCATAAAATAAGACATGGTCTACGAAAACTAGATTTTAGGTTCGGGAATCAGTTACGCGTAAGGAAGGTGTTAGCACCCTACTACGCCTGCCCAAAAGCAGTACCTTTAATTAAATGTATAAAGTTGACGTGGTTTTTCAAAATATTTAATTTTCCCTAAAAAAAATAATAATATAAAGAAACCATTAAGAAACAAAAAATATTTTTTGTTTTATGAACCCGACAAAGATTGACCTTGCTCCTACATATATCCATTTATGATGGACAATGAGGGAACACGTAGTTCTTTATCTACAAAAAGGTTTGTGATTTTGTTTGAAAATTATTATGGATTATTTAGGTTTTTGAAAAGTGAACCCGACAATTGACATTGTCTTTTTTTTTAAAGATTTTTGTATTCTTCTATTTAATAAAACTAGTGGGAGAAAAAAAGAAAGGGAAAGAGACCGGCCATAAGCCGACGCGTACCGATACCCTTTATTTTATGATTTAATATTTTTTTATAGGAAAATACATGATAAGAAATATTTTTTATTTTTTTTGAAATTGTTTATTTATTTTTTATTTTTAGGTAAAATTTTAAAAATAAATATCATGTGATGCGGAAGATATAACCAATACCAAAATAAACGCGAAAAGATATTTTTTTTTATGAAAAACATTATTGGTGTGTAGTAAAAAAATAAAATCTTTTAAAAAAAACCTTCAGAGTACAATAAAAAGAGAAGAAGAATGGTGTAGAGGCGACATGCCTGTTTGGCTTTAAGTACTCCCCTAGTTCTTCCTTGGTAGTTTTTGTGGGCAGAGTCCCTCTAGTGTGAGAACTTCCTTTCCTCTGTACACTATCTCACTCTTTCTCTCTCTATTATTCCAGAGTATCTCTCCTTTTTTTGTCCCCCTTTTCCATGACAGTGTTCGTATTTATATACACACATTATAATATTATGGTAATCTTGCCCTTAATTGTGAATTAATTGACAACAAACAAAATAGGGAAAGAAAATGTCTTGGTTCCAAGGAAAAGAAATCAAATAATATTCAAGACATTGATTATAATTATTGTCAGAAAATTTGTCCATTTTTAAAATCATATTTTCCTCTTTAAAAGCAACTGACACATCAAATTATATTAATATACTATTTTAATTACTGCTTATAATTATTGGCATAATATTGATTCAAATTATTACTATATCAAACTAATATTTCAAAAATATTTTCTAGTGATGTGTCTTACATTAAGGAAATTGGGTGTTGACAACTAGGAGTGGGTGAAACTCCTTGTAATCTTTGATAAGATTAATGAAATCCCTTAAGAGTTCGTAAAGGAGAGTTGGACGTAACCTAGGTTGAGTAAACTAATATAAAAATTGTGCTTTATTGTTTCATTCCTTAAAAGCTTTTATTAAGTTTTCTATTACATCATCTGAAGAATATCTTTAATTAGTAATCCTTTGAAAACTCATCAGACACCCTTTGCGAAAAGTTTCAGAAAACACTATTCACCCCCTTTCTAGTGTTTTCCTATGTATTTCAGGAGTCAAGGAGTCAATACAAAAAAAAATAAAACTTGGGAATTGGTTTATGCACCTAGTGGAGTGAAGTCCATTAGAATTAAGTGGGTTTTCAAGACAAAGTTCAAAGAAAATGACAAAGTAGACAAATTTAAAGCAAGATTAGTGGTGAAAGAATATGTTCAAGAATATGGAGTGGTAAAATAGGTGTTTGCCCCTATTTCCAAACTTGATACCGTTCGCATTATACTTGTTATGACAACCCATTATAGTTAGGAAGGTTTTTAGTTAGATGTGAAGAGTGTCTTCGTTCATGGTGAACTTAAATAAGATATTTATGTACAACAGACAACTAGTTTTATGAAGAAAGGAGAAGAAAACAAAGTTTACAAATTAAAAAAGGCATTATATAGCCTTAAACAGACTTCAAAAGCATGTTATAACATGATAGAAAACTACTTTCTCGTAATGGCTTTGAAAGGTGCATCTGTGAACATACTCTCTTCACAAAATCAAAGGAAGGAGAGTTAATGATGTTAGAATTGGTCATAAACTATTTAGGAAGAATGAAGTATTTGCTTTGAATAGAAGTTGTTCATAATTTAGAAGGTATTTTCATTTGTCAAAGAAAATTTACTCGTGAGATTTTAACAAGGTTTAGAATGAAGAATAGTAATGCAATAATAAGTCTTATTGTCTCAGGTACAAAACTATCAAAGAATGATGTAGGAGCCATAATTATTCAATCGTGCTCAAAGAACTTGTTGAGAGTCTTATGTACTTGACCACGACCTGTCTAGATATTATGTATGCAGTAAGTTTAATTAGAAGATTCATGTCTTGTCCTTCTGAGTCTCATTTGCTGGCAACAAAATGCATATTAAGATACTTAAAAGGTACTATCGAACTGGGCATCTCCTACAAGAAAAGGGGAAGAATTGATGTTGTAGCTTATTATGACAACAACTTTGCTAGAGACTTCGATGATCGTAGAAATACTTTTGGATATGTGTTTCTTCTTAGTTTTGGATTAGTTTTATGCTCCTCAAAGAAACCACACATAGTTACATTATCTACAATCGAGACTGAGTATATAATAGCCGCGTTTTGTGCTTGTCAATGTGTGTGGATTAAAAGAGTATTGGAAAAGCTTGAGCTTAAGAAGAAAAAGAGCACGCTAATTTTGTGTGACAACAGCTTAGTCATACAATTATCCAAGAATCCCATTTTTCATGGAAAAAGAAAACACATTGAAATAAGGTTTCCTTTTTTAAGAAGCTCGATGGAGGATGGAGTTGTCAAATCGAGTTATTACAAGTCAGAGGTTCAAGTTGCAGACATTATGACCAAGTCCCTCAAGCTAGATCAATTTTTAAGGCTTAGATATATGTTAGACATAATTAAAGCTTTAAATATAAACTAGATGTCATATCATATAGTTTAAGGGATGGAAGGTAGGTTACTTTAAAAAGATATTTTGTTTTATGAAGTTATTATTATGTTTTAGTATGTCAAATAAATTTATTAATTTGTTATTTATCAGGGATTAAACGTTTGGAGTCTAAGTCAACTAACAACTCATGAATTTAGGGTGTAATCGTGGTTGAAGCTAAACTTTGTAATTGTTGTGTATGGCTAGCCAATCTTTTCTTCTAATAAAACACACACACAAGTTTACAATTCATACCTTATACATTCCTTATTGTAATTTCTGAATTGAACAATTCACAATATGTCGATAAAAGAAAAACAAGAATACAAATATCATAATATTTGTAACACCCAAAATTTTTGGATGTCACGGGTTTACAAAAACTTTTTAAACTTTAACTCTAATACCATTGCGAAATACAAATTAAATAAAACTCTATTTATTATAACTGAGTTCAAGAAAAACTTCATAAATCAAATGCAACTATAAAACGTTCATGGAATCTTGTTACAAAACTATTAGCCCTAAAATAAAAATCACTTAGTTCTCCCATATATCTCGCTGCTAAACTCCTCTTCAGCTACATCTGTAACAACATCTACTCTCGTACAAGTACGATCATCATAGGTGGAAACCACAACCATAACCACAACATGCAAGGGTGAGCTAACAGAAACGAGTCATATAAACATACACAAGTTTTAAACATCAACTCAGAATAATATCTCCGAATAATACATATAATCATAAATCTACATACATCTCAATACGTCATAAATCATCAAATCATTAACAAGTTTGAAACCATTACTATATATTGATTCACCACCGGGTTACTCACATACAACATAAGGTCGAGTGTCGCCTCCCATCACTCTATTAAAGAGTTTCACCAGGCCGGTACACTTCACCACCGGGTTACACAATCACACTTCCCACCACCCTTTGGAAGGCTTCACCGGCAAGTACACCACTTCCCACCACTCTCTTAGAGCTTCCCCGGGCAAGTATATGCTTTCCACCATCCTCTTGGGCTTCACTGGACAAGTATATACCCCCACCACTCTATTCAAGAGAGTTTCACCAGGCAAGTACCAGTGTTACTCCCACCACTCTTCCGAGAGCTTCACCGGGCACTACACACACACAAGTTTACAATTCATACCGTATACATTCCTTATTGTAATTTTTGAATTGAACAATTCACAAAATGTCGATAAAAGAAAAACAAGAATACGAATATCATAATATTCACAAAGATGTCAAGATGTATAAATCACAAATGACAAAATGGATATTTAAAAAAGTAGTAGTCTCTAAGGAAAATATATGGAGGTAACAATAAATGTTATCTCACACTTACTTTGGGAAAGAGATAAATGATCCAATAACATTTGAATTAAAATCTATAAAAAAGCACTTATACTTTTTGTCACTAAATCCATCCTAGTAAATTTCGATTCTAATAGGCATTGTTTCTCACTTTCCCCATGACAAATCATTGGCTCTGATACCACTGTTGAGTCTATTGAGGAGAATGTTCATCGAGAGACACAATACCAATGAGATATGGGTCCAACCATACAAGGGTTTGACACCACTCTCTAGCAAAAACCTTAAGATAATGAATTAATGGGTCTTTCATTTTTATATAGTGTTCTACTTTCTCATTTTTATCCAATGTGGGATTTATACTCACACTTGGATTCCAATATTCTCTAGGGTCAGAAGAATGTTTTGAAAGACATCGTGGTCTTGATCAACAAATTGCTTAGACGAATCTTTCATCTACTACTCATACTTTTTCAAGAAATCAATTTCGATCATCTACAAACAATAATCACAATGCTAAGTTCAGATCCAATAATAATCTTTGAAACTCAAGAAGGTGTAACAAGGGCATAGTACTTTAGGCTGCTGGTATAGGTATGAGCGATCCTCTTTGGTATCCTGAGAACGGTGCCACACATCACATGACTCTGGTGTGAACATCTCTCACGTTGGTTCTACAAAAATCGCTATTCCTCACACATACACTCACAAATCTTTCTTCATAATCTGCTTCATGTCCCTGTCATTATGAAAATTTTGTTCAGTGTTTCAAAATTTGCAAAAAAGATAATAATGTTTATTTTGAATTTCATGCTGACAAATGTTATGTGAAAACTAAGGCCACCAACATGATAATTCTGCAAGGAATTCTTAAGGATGGACTAGATGTTTTTCCTTCACTCACTAATACATCTTCACACGTTGCTCATACCGTTGAATGTGCTTCACCGAATACTCAATTTAATCTTTGACATAAAAGACTTGGTCATGCATCTTCTACTATTAACATCTTGCAATATATTTTGTAAAACAAAAATCTCTTTTGTGAATCTTATTTTAGCCAAATCTCATCAGTTTCGGTTTACTAAATCGTCTACTGTTTACGCTGCTCCTTTGCAATTAGTTTTAATTGATAATCTTCTGTTAGTGCTTCTTGGTATTATATATCTTTTCTTGATGCTTACACCCGTCATACTTAGATTTATTTATTAACTCACAAATCTCAAGCTATATTTGTGTTTAAGATGTTCAAAATTTTCTCTGAAAAACAATCAAATGTAAACTTAAATGCATAGAAACCAATAATGCAAAGGAATTCTTGTGTTTTTCTTTTGTTTTATGAGAATATGGGATCTTCCATTGTTTAACTTATCCATATCATGGGCAAAATGGTTCTAGCGAATGCAAACACAAACACATTATTAACGTTAGCTTATCTTTTATTGCTATTTCATCTTTACCTATGAAATACTGAGGAGAAGCTTTCACGCTATTGTCTACATAATAAACTTGCTTCCTACTCATGTCCTACAAAATAGGTTTCCATGAGTTGCTGTTTAACAAATTCCCTGCCTATGCTTTTCTCAGAACTTTTGGGTGCTCTTATTAGCCAATGCTTCGACCTTACAATTCTAACAAGCTAACCTTACTACATTTGTCTTGCACCATCAGGTAAAATATATATTTCTTGGAATGTTATTATTTTAAGGTGATTAATACATCATATGAATCTCATTCAGATCTTTAGTTTATTGAGCTTTTTTGAATCTGCTAAAAATATAATTATATGAGCCAGGTAGATAAAATCAATATATTCATTTTTTTTCTACTAAACATACAAGGAAATTTAAAAATTAAGGAATGTCCGAGCAACTGAAGTTACAAAAAATTCAACTTAAATACAGTGACCTTAATATCTAGCTTCTACGGAATAGCACCATGATGACTTGCAATAATATCTATCATTTTATTTTAATTTTGTAGGAAAAAGAAGTGCTCAGAAAATCCGGGTTCTTTTTCACTTTAAATCAGGGTAGTGATTGGGAAGAAATGCACTAGTGTAATCGGAATCAGCATTATCTGATGATTGTTCTTGCTCTGCAACAAGCATAAGCATCTCTAGTCGCTTGTCAAATTGCAAAGCACTCTCATCTCTCTTGTCAAGCTCAGCCGCTTCAATTGCAAGCCATTTCTCACGTAAATCATCAAGAAGATTTCCTTGATCAGTATTAAGAGAAGATCCAGGAATACTAGGGACAGTGGTACGAAGGGACGAGTCTCCAGATGGTGGAGGCAAAGTCAGCAACATTGCCCGGAACTCTTTACTATCAGCAAAAGTTTCAAAATTGCAAGCAATGGTGTCAAGACAATACTCCCGAATCTTGAAAACACCATACCTGGACAAGAACAAATATTCAATGGACACAACTAACTACATATTCACCATATAGCATAGAATAATGAGAACAAAGATAACTTATCCAGTGGGAAAATACGGAACATAGGTAATTCACAATAGCAGGACTTGTGACACTTCGCAGTTAGGACCAGGCAATCATTTAACAAAAATATAATTTTTCGTTACACCAATCTTAAATCCAATTAGTGCAGGGATGATAGACAAGATTAAACAAAATAAATGTCTTTCCATTCTCATATTTGTTCCCAAATTTTGTGCAGTAATAATTTCCAAAAGATAACGATCTTTAATTGATTCACTTTTGGTTCTCCCTTTCAAATTTCATCCTCCTCGTGATGCAAAGTGATATCTGACATCTACATTCTAAATTACCTAACCTACAAAGTTGAATAACCTATTTGGATAAATAGCTTAAATAAAGGGAATTCTAGAGTCTGCATTTTCAATTACCTACCAGCCCCCCTGTACTGTTTTCTTACTTCTAAATATATTTTCAGGTATTCTACAAACAGTTGATGTTAATTAGGATGTCAACCAAATTAGGATAGTAATCAACATAGTGATGTTTTTGCAAACCTATTTTCATCGGAAAAATAAAGGATTTTAGTCAAGTAGAACTTATCTTAATAAGCTGTACAAACAAACAGAAGTAGAGTCTAAAATAAACTTTAAGGCAAGTAGTACAGCATGAGATTTGAAAAGTATTGAAACAATCCTATAAATAACTTGAAAAAGATTAAAGTCAATGAGAAAATATTTTTATTGAATTGAATCTTAAACAGTAAATCAGCCTCTCTATATATAAAGAATGCTAACCCTAAAGTAAAGATTACAAAAAGATCTCTAAAATCTTCTAACAGCTTATAACAACACACTTGTAATTAATTACAATATCTTATTGTAGCTTATCAACTATATTTTCTCCTTAATCATCAAAATGTAACAAAAACATAAGAGTCAACGAAGAATTTCTTCCCATGAAGCACAAAAGTTTCTCCTATTTGAAGTGTCACAATGCAGAACACATTTTCAACACCAACACCTGTCAGTGACTAGTGTTAAACACTTCTCATTAAGTGTCCAATAAAAAGATTATCTTTTCAGCTTGAATACTTCAGTCAACACCTCTACATAGTTCAATCCATAGGAATGGACAACAAAAGATGCCTTATCCCGCAAGCCACAGTGATGTCAGCTACATGGATCACATGAAACAATTTGTTTTAACCATGTTATTGGTATATATTACTTATTGCCGAAACCAATGACTAATATCATCAAAGACCTTGAGCGCACACAGGGTAAGTATTGTCCTCCTAACATTTACTCTAAGAGGCTAAACAGATATTATTTACCATAAGGTCTCTCTAAATTTTATATTTCCTCCAATATCTTTCTTGGTTAGACTCTTTTTACAGGGCTAAACAAAGGAAGATATAGTCCTCACTGGTGCACACACTAATGTTATTGAAAATATATTTATTTCAATCTTCTACAAAATTCAGGTTAAAATATAAAAAAAAGCAACCCCTCTTCTGTAGTTATCATAGAAAAGACTTAGAAAGTAAGTTTGAGAAGGTAAATACACCATTTATCCTCTTATTTTTGTAATTTTTGTAATGTAGTATGTTGTTTCATTGTAATGTCTACTAATATTCTTTACTGAGGCTCAATATTATAAGAAAAAGATAGATATACATGAATATACAAATATTGATTATCAGTTTAAATATTTCATTGTTACACATTTCATTTCAGTTAGGTGATTGTGCACGGTGTAATAGTGCCTCACATTTTATATATTAATTGCGCAAGAGTGTTTATGTCTATGTTGGAGTTCATGTTTCGTAGATCCCATCCGTCCTTTCATGCAAATATCAATGAAATAATTATATTGGTATGCATTAATATAAAATGGAGGGAGATTGGCAGAAAAGCAAATACATGTCTGCTAGTATTAACCAATGGCAATGTTCATCAAGTGAAACCATTTCCAAGTGTGGCAACAAGACATCAGCGACTGCACGCTTGAGAGGAAACAATAAATATCTAGAAGCAACATCAAACATTTCTTCAGCCTGTTCAAAACATATTAATATTAGATGACAGAGGGACAAACCACTATCACATAAGTTATATGGGTGTATACAAACCTGATCTGGATTTATGTCCTGCAAACGATCAGTGTACCTGGTCCAACAAGGGACAATTCAATCCATGAAAATATCTTTTTGAACGGAAAATTGATGTTATATATAATACAAACTACATTATTAAAGAAACTTCATCAAGGTAAACGCACTCCAGACACTAAAAAAGGCAACAAAAGCATAAAACAATACAATACATAAATGACCTAGCACCAAAAGCAATCTTCATAAAACTAAAGCAATATAAACAGGTTTTATTAATCAATCTCAAACTAATTGGACTCAACCAGAACACTACTTAAGAAACATCCAGTATGAATACAACAATTGATTTTGTTTGTCTATCTAGTAATAATTCCTACTTTCAATTTGTTTTGGCATGCCAAAAGTCTCACATTACCTAGTAGTCAAACTAAAAGCAATTTATAAATAACCTCCTTTCTAAGCTCAATAAGATGTAAATATTTCAGATATGGTGATTAACTTTAACAATGTTATCTTATCGAACTCAAGTTGCAACCCAACTACACACACACACACACACACACACACACACACACACATATATATATATATATATATATATATATATATATATATATATATTAAAAAAGGTGAATCTCTAGACATAAGTATGCAATATCCTCATTGTAAAGCATTTAAGTCACATATAAATCAGACAAACCAGACTCTATAGAATATCCTCAGCTTACCATGGCAATAGTGCCACATGAAATCCCTCAAATATTTTCAATTTTCAATTTCCACATTTTATATCGAGGGAAGAAACTTACATATATTCAATCATTTTCTCAAAGGCTTCCTTGCTTAAGTCATGTTCTTCTACACAAGGAAGAGTGTCAACAGATAAGTCATGTTTCCCCTCATTGAAGTTCTTCATATGTGATAATCTTGCTCTGAAGTATTCTGACCTGGATGCTAGAATAACTTGATGACAGCGGAAAATATTTCTATCAACTTTTACACAAACATCAGCAAGATCATCCACAGATTTGGCCATCTGCATGGCATCCATCATAGAAACCAATTTATCTTCTTGACCACTTTCATGGGTTGAATTTGAAAGGGCAGTCAGAAGGATTCGATGCAAGGCAGCAGGAAGCCTGTCTTCTTCAGGAAGGGATAGACCTTGTAAAATATACCGTTTCTGAGAATTATCTACATTTCCCAACGATTTATAGTCTGCATATTTTTGATGAATTAGTTCTTTCTCAATAACTTTATGCAGTGATTCACATCTGCATACTTTGCAGATTCTCACAAGATCCTCCATATCATCAATGGCAATCTCTAATCTGTCTGAATAAAAGAAGTGTACAAGGCTATAAAGTGCAGGATATGACAATTTTTCCTTTGAGAATCTAACTTCATTGCGATCCTTCCAATCAGTAGTAAACTTTTTCTTGAAAAATGGTGATCTTGCACTTAATATGACTCTGTGAGTTTGAATACGTTTTCCTTGTACAATAAATACTACATCTGGAGGGAAGTGGCAGCAAATGGACCCCTGAGTGGATGAAACACCTATTCAATCATGATAATATTGAGTCCCAGCCTATGTATGCAGACATCATTATTTTTTTGGGAAAAAAAATAAAACAATTGCTACAACCAATGACATCATGATAGAGATCCAAGGCCTATCAATAAATGCTTGGTAAGAATAGGAAACCTTTATTTACTATGAAATAAATGGATGAGAAGTAAAAGAGAAAGAACTTCCAATTGAGTTCCCTTGTAAACAAGGGATTCACCTTCCTGATTATGCAGGCAAACTAGAATGCCCAATTTCCTCTCTCAGTTCTGCCGACCTCCTATATACAGTGGCTCCCTTCCTCTCTTTTCCTAAGGATATAGATATAGATAGACGACTGTAGAAAGATAACTAACTTATTCCTGTTTTCTAAATAAACAAAAATAAAAAGGATAACTTACTTATTCCTACTTTTCTAGGTAACAATAAATACAAGGATAATTAACTTATTCTTATTTTCAAGGCTTTCTTATGAAAGTAAACCTGAGTTATAGGGGGATGTTTCCTAACACAACTTCTTTACAAGTCAATTAAGAGTTTTAGCAGTTCAGTTCTAAATCTGTATTATTCAAAGTCTACCTCTAGCATGCCTAGCAAACAGTGAACCTACTTTTTAAAAGCAATTATTTCTCCAAAACACGCTCTATCAATCATATGATAGGTATTTTACCAATTCAAGAATCATTTTTATCCTTCCATGTATTTGATAAGTTAATTATATCTAGAAACCAATGTAAATATACCAGTTGATTATGTTAAATATATGATTTACCAACATTAAATAGGGTGATATAATATGATTTCATACAAAAATATCTTACAAAATATTTTCCATCAGTAGATACTGATTTTTTTCCTTATTATTGTATCTCTTCTTCACTATAAATAAGAATATTCATGTGTATTAAAATCAAATTCAACCTAATGACTGACAAGTACGTCTAGTTCAGACAACATGGGTAATTCACACTAAAAGTACTCACAGCTTCCACCAAGGGACAGCTTACAATGTAGAAGAGATAGGCAATATATAAATACAAGGACCCAAAGACATGTTGTCTTAAGATTTTGGGTTGAGAGTGGTGTCATGTTCTTTTGTATAGTTGGCTCATGACTAATTTCCTGTACATATTCTCATTTATTGATCCCCCTTTAGTAGAACCTATCCACCACTGGCTCTCGAACAATGCTCGAGATTTTTAATTCTTGGTGAGACCGTTGGAGATCCCACATTGGTTAGAGATATAGTTAAATTGTAGCATATAAGTAGGTGAACTTCACCTTGCAAGCCAGTATCATGAGGTTGAATTAGGTCTAGAACCACACTTTCTAAAATTAGTATGAAAGTTAATCCAATGTCATTGATTAAACCACACAATTCAGGCAGTTCAACATAAATAGTGTGTAAAATAACAAATTCAAGAATTCAGAACAGGAGCTAAGTAAAATTTAATGAAGTAAATTCACTAATACAGGTTATATCACGCATTGTTTCTTTTCTACTTAGCATTACAATTTTGTTATCATATTCCCATTCGAAGTGGAGGACTCCTCTCATAGAAAATTTTGTATCCCACAAATCTGACTGTTAAGAACCTGAGATCAAAATTGTCATGAGATATGATTAGATTACATTGATAGAGATATGATTTGATAAGTGCATATCTTACCAAATATTTCACATTATTAGATATTGATTGTTCCTTATTATTGTATCTTTTCTTTATTATCAATAAGAATATTCATGTGTGTACACAACACACAAAATTCATTATATTCCTTCTCAGTTTCTTTCTCCTCATCATGAAACTAGAGCGGTATTATCCTCCTTGACTTGTTCCATCACTAATTTTCAACAAAAACTTCTTCAATGGATCACATATACTTCAAAGCTAAACACGAAATCAATTTGGAGAGTTAATGGAAGGTTTGTTCGGGGAGTTTGTGTAACCAGTAAAATATGCCAAATTTTGTGACCAATCTAGATAACATTTAAGTGGTGGAGCAACTCACTTTTCTGAGAAAGAAAACACAAGACAAAGTGTAGCTGAAGCCAGGATATCCCATTTGATCTCTTTCCCTACGTGATTGAATTTCCCATTGAACTTCACTCTCACCTCAAACCCTAGTGCAACCTGCATTTGTTGTTGCTGGGTTGTCTGGGTTTAACTGGCTGATCTCAGTTATGGCTGAACTCTTCTCTCCCACAATCTTGGTGAGTGATAACTGGCTTGTTTTCTATTCAGTGTTTGATGTTTCTACATTATGTCCATGTAACTGTGCCCCTGTTTTAATGATTTGATGCTGTTTAGGTTTAACTGTAATTAAACTCTAGTTTTTCTGGTCTGAAAATGTCAGCTTGGGGCTGGTGGTAGGTGAAATTTCCCTTTGGTTGTGGATATTTTGCCTATATATGTCAACCTAGATGCTAGCATACTGGTTTGCATTTTCAATATGATTTTGTATTTAGGTAGGATATTACATTATGTTATAATTACATGTTTTACACGTCTTCCTTGAGTGTGCACAAACCAACAAATAAATAAATAAATCCTACGCTGCGTCAAAACCTCTCTATCTGAGTGTATCACTATCATTGTACAACAAAAATTAATCAATACAGCGCATTCCAAATTCTTGCAAACTTCTTGATCTATAGTTATGTGAATATTGCATGCATTACAGGTACTTGAACCCAGTAATTAAATTTTCACTTGAAAAATGCTTCACTGCTATGCAGGCTGAATTATGCGGAAGGGTGGAAAAAATTAGTAGTTTACACCCTAAACCTAGAGTCTATACAAGTGTGAAATGAAATTGGATAGTAGAGTAGCATACAAGCGAGGAAGGTGTCACGCAAAGCAGCCTGTAAGGGTTCCAAGGGCGGTGGCCGCGCCTCAAATGCCTTAAGGAGTTTCCGGACCTTGAGATTGAGGGCGGCATAGTGGCAGCGGTCGCCATCAAAGGTGTGTTCGGAGCAGATGGCGCCGTTTTCGAGGAGCATTCGAGCAGCGTCGAGGTGGCCGACCAAGCAGGCGTAGTAGAGGGCCACCGAGTCCCACTGGTCCCGCGCGTTGACGTTCACGCCTGTCTCCAGCAGGTACCGGAGCCGCTCCACGTCGCCAGCGCGGGACGCCTCGAATATGTCACCGTACGGCACCTTCTTTACTGGCACCGACGCCTCCACCTCCACATCCACTTCCACCTCCACCTCGTCAACCAATGTCATCGTATTTTTTGTGACTCAACTCAACTGTTCGATGGATGCTGCTTTGACTCTGCTTTCGCTCGAGTTCCACCGAAACCAGAGAAAAAAAATAAAGGTTTTTTTTTTAATTTTTAGTAAATTATACTCTCAACTAATCACACATGTGCTTCTCCTTTTTTTTCTTTTACCTTTTTTTTCTTTTATACTTTTATTATTTTTATTTAAAAGAAATTAATAAAGGTCAAAACTATTATTTTATACAGATTTATAAATAGTAAAGTGTAAGATAATATTTGACGATTAATAGTTTATAATTTAAATAATAATGCATATTTTCAAAACAATATTATTATGAGTTAAGTATTTTTTATTATTGGTTTTTCATAATTTAAGAATATTGAATAGATTTCGTTTTTAATAATATATGATATGTTTAATAAAATAATGTTATTAGATTTGATATAAAAAAAAGTATATAAACATTAATTTAAGAGAAGATTTAAATATGTTCAAATATTATGTAGATATTGAATATTTTAAAAACTATAAATTTGAAGATACAAGGAAAATAAACAAAGAATATATATATATATATATATATATATATATATATATAAATGAATTACAAACAGTTTAATATTATGATTTTTTAATTTATTAAGGCTTTATGCAAACTCTTGATAAATGATTTTATTGTTGTATATCTCAAAATGCCTTAATATCCTATACTATGAGTTTTGATAAGTAAATTTATTACTTTGTGGTTCTTGTATTTTATACTAATTATGGTTTTAAAATATGTTTAATAATAATACCTTGGAATATATAAAAGTAAATATGCAAACTAGATTTCACACCAAATGCATCTGCATCAACATTTGGAAAGCAAAGACTTCTATGCAAAGAAAGTCAGTAAAATGTTTAAATTGTAAAACAACATTCAATTGATATTTACTAATTTCACTTTTGATGGTTAAAGTTGACCAATGGTTTCTTGGTTTATAAGCGGTCACTTTGTACTCACTAAATCTCAATATGAATTTATTGGTGTAATGTAGTTTTTGAAGAAGAATGAATAGAACTTGTAACAAATGCTAGGTTTATAGTAGAGGGAGTTTAATGAAAAGACACATCATTAATGAGATCTAAATTCAATCATATAAAGGATTAACACCACTCTCTACCCAAAATCTTAAAATAATGGGTTAATTGGTCTTCACCTTTATATGTTGCTCCACTTTCTCATTTCTACCTAATATGTGATTTGGACTTACTTGGATTCTCAACAATTCTCTCCCTCAAGGGTGATACCACTTAAATAAATGACACAATAATTTAATGTGATTCAGCGTACAAATGCTTACGTCCACAATTATAGTAGGAAGTATATTTATTTTGGTGTATCTTTCAACCTTTACAAAGGGTTGCTTATATAGCTTAATAGAGAACAACATCTCACAGTATTAAGCGATGTGGGACTAAATTAAGCTCTACAATACTAATAATTCTCTCACTTGAAGCTTGATTTACATTATCTAGTTGCATTCATCATCAATTACTCTTGAAGGCCAGTTGAGGCAATACAAAGCCTCAACTCATTTGTTGTGATAGTCTTGGTCAACATATTAGCTGGATTCTCTGCACCTGTAATCTTCGACAAAGACAAGTCTCCAGGTTTCTAATAAAATGATACTTCAATTCAATGTGCTTGCATATAGAATGAAGAACCGGATTTTTAGCAAGATATGTAACACTTTGACTATCACTGAATAATGAAGGGTCATCTTGCTTTTTTCCTAATTTTTTTAGAAGGTTCTTCAACCATATTATCTCCTTCGCTGCTTCTAAGATAGCTACATACTCAATTTCAGTGATTAAGAGGGAGACTCTTCCTTGACTTCCAACTGATAGTTGTACCACCCAACATAAAATGTAACTTGTTGTGCTTTCTCTACCATCCATATCTCCTCCCAAGTCTGCATAATAGAACCCTTGTAAAGTGAGATTGCTGCTTCTAAAAGACAAATTCATATTTGAAGTGCCCCTCAAATATCTCAATATCCATTTCACACCTTCCTAATGCTCATTTTTGGAATTTGATATAAACCTACTCATAAATTGTAATACATGTGTTATGTCAGGTTTGGTGCAAACCATAACATACATCAAGCTTTCTACTCCAGATGTATATGGCACTTTAGACATGTAAGATTCTTCTTCATCTGTTTTAGAAGATTTTCCTTTTGAAAACTTTAAGTGAGTTCCCAAAAGGTGTATTCTTGGTTTTAGTATTTCCAACATTAAATCTGCTAAGCAATTTTCATATATATTTCTCCTGACATAAGTTCAAAATACCTTCAGATCTATCCTTAGAAATTCTCATACCAAGAATTTGTTTGGTTGAGCCAAGATCCTTTATTTCAAAATTTTCTGACAATTGTTTCTTCAATTTGTTAATTTCCGTCATATTAGCTCATGCAATCAACATGTCATCAACATATAAAGCAAGGATGATATAACTATCAATATATTTTTCTCACATAACGATAATGATCTTCTTCACATATGTGAAAACCTAAGTTTCTCATAAACTCATTAAACTTCTTGTACCATTGTCTCGGTGCCTATTTTAATCCATACTAGTTTCTATGAAGCTTGCATACAAGATTCTTCTTGCCTTGTGCTTCAAAACCTTATGGTTGTGCCATAAAGATTTCCTTCCCCAAGATCCCCATGTAGGAATGCAGTTTTGACATCTAACTACTCTAGATGAATATTTCCTGCATCTTCTATACTCAAGATAACTCTAATGGTAGTCATCTTAACAATAGAAGAGAAAATTTATGTGAAGTCAATACCCTATTTATGTTGGAAACCTTTTACTATGAGTCTAACCTTATATCTTCTATTACTGCTTAGTTCTTCTTTTAACCTGTAGACCCATCTGCTTTGAAAAACCTTCTTTCCTTCTGGTAGCTTGGTTAAAGACCATGTTTTATTCTTTTGAAGAGACATTATCTCATATTTCATTACTACGTCCCACTTAACATATTCATCTCCCTACATAGCCTCAACAAAATGCTCTGGCTCACTATTATCAATCAATAATTAATGTAATGAAGGAGAATACCTTTGTGGTGCTACAATTGTTTTGCTAGATCTCCTAATCATGACTTAAGGAGTTTCTAACTCTAGTATGTGTTCTGGTTTTGTCTCAAGCTCTACCTATGTATTCTGTATTTTGTTCACTACATCACTCTCTAAAATTTCTTCTAATGATACTTGCTATGGCTGTGCATTTACCAATTATGTAGTCTTGTCTTTATAGAACATGTTTTCATTAAAAGGAACATTTTTACTTTTGATAATTTTCTTATTTTGGTCATCCCAAAATTTGTAGTCATACATGTCAAATCCATAGCCAATGAAATAACATCATTTTGCCTTAGGGTCCAATTTATCTATGTTATTAGAGTCCAATAAAATATATGAAGCACAACCAAAGACTTTCAAGTTTGAAAGACTTACCTAATTTTCAGACCACACCTCTTCAGGTAACTTATAATATAAAGGAACAGATGGTCCTCTATTTATAAGATACCCAAAATACTTGGGTAGTCTTAACTAGATTCTTATACATCTTGCATTCAAGGTTCTATTCATTCTTTCTGCCATATCGTTTTGTTTACATGTTCCTAGAATTGTCTTGATCATTCTAATCCTGTTATCTGAACAAAAATTCTTGAATTCACCATGGTCATATTCTCCACCATTATTAGACTTCAAACATTTAACATTTAAACCTGTTTGAGCCTTAACCTCTTTTTTCCACCTTTTAAACACTAAAATGGCATTAGATTTATTCTTAATAAATTATACCCATACTTTTCTTGTTGAATCATCAATGAAGGTTGCATATTATTGTGAACCGCCAAGGGATTTCACTGGAGTTAGCCCTTAAACATCTGTATGCACCAATTCTAGTCTTTCAACTTTAGACATCTTACATGTTTTGGAGAAGCTAACTTTTTTTAGCTTTCCAAAGATATCATGTTCACAAGGTCCAACATCAACATGTTTCATTTCTCACTCATATGCCCAAGCCTTTGATGCCACAAAGAGGAACTATTGCCAACTTCTGCAATTGATATCATATCCTCATATGCAATTGTGTAAAGATATCCTTGCTTCTTTCCACGAGCAACAACAAGATTTCTTTTCATTTCCTTCCAATATCCATTTTCAAAAGTGGTGTAATTTCTCTCATCATCCAACTACCCTATAGATATTAAGTTTCTCTTTAAGGCAGGAATATGTATGACATTATTCAAAGTCCACACACACTTCCATTAGAGGTTCTAATGTTAATTAATATCATCTATTCCCACAAAATCAAGAGATTTTCCATCTGCAAGGTAAATCTTTCCAAAATTTCTAGAAACATAGTTAGATAATAATAATTTTAAGGAAGGTGTAGTATGAAATGATGACCCTAAGTCCATAATCCATGAGTCAATGGAACTTAACTACATAATAATGCAGCTGCTATTTCATTTGTTGTTGCATTAGCTGATTGATCATAATTTCTAGAAACATAGTTAAATAAAACGTCTACAGGCTTTATTAACCCTTCCCCCCCCCCCTTCTAGACCCACATTATCTAAGTAGACAGAATAAACAAGGAAAATATGTTGTTAATCATCCACCAACATATGGCAAGAATAGATAATTTATTGTGTAGGAAAAGTTGTTTGAAATAAGTAACGTCTAGTAAAGAAGCATCTTACAACGTCTAAAGCCAAAAGATGAAGTAATGCTTTCTAGATCAAACTGATTAAATGAATTAGAAAATCATAAACAACGTCTAAGCATAAGTGTCTCTCATCTAGATCTCTCAATATATAAGCAAAATAAGCTAGCCTCTTATGAAAATAGAAGTCCAACTCTTAAGCACAAAAGAAATGTTTAAATAAAAATAGTATTATATCAAGCAAAGCTTTCTATAGAGAATATCATCTAATAAGTGATCACTAAACTCTTTAGCCTTGAGAAAACATCTTATGATTATACCATCTGATGAATATATATATGTATATATATATATATGTGTATATATATATATATATATATATATATATATATATATATGTGTATATATATATATATATATATATGTATGTATGTATGTATTACCAAACGATGCATTTATTAGTAAAATGACAAATGACAAAATGTCTTGAACACGCTACATTGCTTAACGTTTATCAACGTTCCAAACATTTAACGTGTGTATGAAGACATACTTCAATGCTTGTATACTTTGTTTCTTGATATCTATGCAGGTCAATAAAGTATAAATATATGATCAGAATCACAACGCCCATGAAAAAGATATTGAGAAAAGAAGAACATTATGGGAATGTTTTCTTGAAGCCATTTATCTTGTCACATCGTAAAGCTAAAATTTCACTTAAGACTATGAGAAAAAGCTCTGAACCCTAGAAAGTAGACTAAAGTCAGACTTCACATCCAAAGGCTACCAACTTTTCAAAAGTCAACTTGTTATTGTAACAATCATTTTTCAAGAGAATATATATATATATATATATATATATATATATATATATATATATAAAGATCTTAGTCTTATCAACTCGTTAACCGTCTAAGAAGATGTTTGTCCTATCAACTATTATACCAACAATGAAGACACACTACTAGAACACCTTTTAATGATCCTAAAACAAAATAAGAAGAGAATATCACAACAATAGCAAACATGAAGACTTTCAAAATTCAACACAACCTTTGTAAATGTTATTGGCTTTTGAAAACACTTAAAAATTGTGTAAACAACTCAAAAAATATCATTATGAATAGCTCCATATGCTTCAAAAGTTAACCAAAATGGTTACAATGTTTCTCTATTTATAGAGTTTTTAAATAATTGAGTTTAAATATATTTTAACGTATTTAATTAGTTAAATCAAGCTGCTAATCTATAATTCTAATTAAAATTTAAAAAATAGTTACAATGTCTTTTTTGTTAGCAAGAAAAAATAGTTGCAATGTGTCTTTGTGGTAATAGATTATATGCTCTCATTATAATTACATAAAACAAGTTTAATTAATTATAAAACGTTTCAATGAATTATAATTCTAAGAGTTTAAAATACTTCAAATACTCTTTTGGTTTCATTGAATATTTTCACTTTATAATCAATTATTTTGTTCTAAAACCTCACAAGAATATTTAATTGATTACATTTAAATCTTAATCAATTAAAAACATTGATAAATTTTTATGATTGATTTTAACTTTAGAGAAACATGATCACATTTTAATATAGATTGTATGTTGAATTTAAAAGTTCAAGGAAATACATAAACATAAAATATGAAAAAGCTAGACTCATATCTAATGTCTTTAAACATTATCCAAACATCTTCATTTGTCTTTGAAGTTCTTCTTCAATATTATTTTAACAACATTCACTATTTTTATCCTTTATTTAATAATAATAAAACTTTGTTTATAAATTTATAATTCTGTTTATTTATTATTTGGCATGACATATATAAATACTAGGCTTAATACCCTATTTTGTCCCTAGTTTTGCTCGAAAATGTTAAATTAGTCCATCCTTTAAAAAGTGCGTCAATTACGTTCTTACTTAATAAAATTTATATCAATGAAATCCCTTCCGTTAAATCCGTACAAACGGCGTTAATTATTTTTCTCTCTTTTCTACTTTTTCTGCTTTTTCTGTGAAAACGTAGCAATTTTTTTTTCTCTTCTACTATTCTTCTTCTACTAAAAACAATGAATAATGAAGTTAAAAATCTAAAAAAATATATATAACGCAAGTTTAAAAAGAAAGTCTAAAGAGATAATTGCTTTTATAAAATTAACCTTGAGTAATAGAAAGCCTATTGATAGTCATAATCTTTTGTCATTAAAATATTATATCGTCAGCTTTTTAAAAATCACCACTACTTTTATACCAATTTATAACTTCTCCCATTAAACACAATTAAAAAAATCATTGAATTTTATTCTTTAAAGAAAGTGCTCATTATGTATGAGTTTTATTCTTTTATAGTTTGTAGTTGCATGCTTCTTAGATTTTTTTTAAATTAATGTTAAAAAGTGAGTTTAACAAATAAAACTAAAAGAAAAACATAATATTATCATATATTTAATATAAAAAGATATATGTTAATTTTTTCAATATAAAATATATTAAATAAAAATTAAGTAAATGTCAAATTATTATAAAAAAAAAGTAAAAATATCAAATATATTTTTTATAAATAAGTTACATAAGATAATAAAAAAGTTAATATGATTTTTTTTAATGATCTAATAAATTAAATGTGTTATAATAATTTAAAATAAATGCTAGATGGGATATGTAGAATATATATATATATATATATATATATATATATATATTCCTCCACATTCTAATAATTTAGAAAATCAAATATTATCCATATTGACATTTTTATCTAGTTAATACAGAAATGTTTTGTTAAATTCGAAATAGATTAAAAAATACTCAAAGAAAGAATACTGGCAAGAATCACGACACATGTATATTTCTAGGAGCGAGAATTATGACATGAACATCTTGAATTGGTGGAAATATCAATAATATATAAATCCTAATTTCAGTTGGAAAGATTGAATTTACTTTCTTCGGATAAATATATTATTTATCAACAAAATAAATTTCTATAACGTGATTCAGTCTAAATCATTTATTTTGAAAAATAAATTATAATGATCACACACACATATATATATATATATATATATATATATATATATATATATATATATATATTTAGATGTCTATATACAAAAGTAAAACAGTTAAATAAGATATAAAAAAATTTAAAATATTTATTTGTAAACGGGGATTTTTTTTAAATCCATTAAGATGAAATTAAGGCTGATTTCTTTTTTCATATTTTATTGGAAAAATACAATGATTGGTATAGAAGAGAGAGTACAAGAGAAAAAATAATTGCTGTTTTGCATAGAAAAAATAGAAAAAGTAAAAGAGAGAGAAAAATAATTAACGCTGTTTGTAGGGATTTAACAGAAATAATTTCATGTATATAAATTTTATTAAGTAATGACCTAATTGACGCACTTTTTAAAGGATTGACTAATTTGATATTTTCGAGAGACAAAAGAGGATATTAAGCTAAAGTACTATGTATTGTATTTATTAAATTAGAAAAAATATCTTTAGACGAGGGTGAGTCGTACATTCATGATAAACTCATTAAGCATAGGTTTTGTTGAAGTGCTTCAGCAGCTTTGTTATCATTATTATCAATGTTAATTGTTTTATAATGAGCACATCATCATAATTAATGTGCCGTCTGAATAAAATACTGTTGTCAAGAAGTGCCAGACAATATTCATAAAAACATGAGTGATAGGGATTTCTTTTTAATTACAATAGTTTATCCTGTCACCTATCATCCTATTCCATCTTCTCTAAGTTGATTTTCCAACTCCTTTTGTCACTCACTTCTGAACATTAGTTTTGTTTCAGCAATGGGAGATGAGGTGATTCTGTTGAATTTCTGGTTAAGCCCTTACGGGATGAGGGTCCAGATTGCACTAGAGGAAAAGGGCATCAAGTATGAGAAGAGAGAAGAGGACTTAAGCAACAAGAGCTCTTTACTCCTCCAAATGAACCCAGTTCATAAGAAAATACCAGTTCTCATCCACAATAGCAAACCCATTTGTGAGTCACTGATTGCTGTTGAGTACATTGACGAGGTTTGGAATGAACAATCTCCCTTGTTGCCTTCTAATCCTTACCAGAGAGCACAAGCAAGATTCTGGGCTAACTATGTTGACACTCTGGTACTTTACTTCTTTCGGGTGTTTCGTTATTATGATTTCGAATGTTTTTTTTTTTTGTATTATTTTATCATGAATAAACTACATTGACACTGCTTTCTTTGAATTTCGCACAATATTCCTATATGTTTGAAAATTAAAAATTTCATGATTGACTTCCTAATAGGTATATAAGCATGCCACAAGGTTTTGGACAACTGAAGGAGAAGAGAGAGAGGCTGCTGGGCAAGAATTTTTGGAGAGTCTGAAGTTATTGGAAGAACAACTTGGGGATGAGCCTCATTTTGGTGGAAATAACTTTGGTTTCGTGGATGTTGCACTTGTTCCTTTGTTCTGTTATTTTTATACTTTTAGCTTATATGGCAATTTCATCAGCGAGGCACAGTACCCCAAAATCATTTCTTGGGCCAGGAGGTGCATCCAAAGAGAGAGTGTGTCCAAAAGTTTTCCCCAGGAGCAGATGGTCAAAGAGTATATTTCCCAGAAGAGAAACAAAGGGTAGAGTATTGTCAGGGTTGCCAAAGAGCCTGCTGTTTCCCAGAAATGAAACAGAGGCTATGTGTGTTGTGTCTTCTGAATAAAGGAATTACTGAGATGCATCTTTGGTTTTGCTGCTTATGTTCTTGTTAATGGATATTTATGATTGAATAACAGCCCGTGGATGTTTATAAATCATGATATTGATTTGCGTGTCAAAGATATATGATTTCTTTAGGCATAAATTACGGACAGAAAAATTATGTGCACAAAGTCACAACAAATTTCGTGAAGACAGCTTCATTTTGAAACTCATAACCAGTTTTGAAACCGCAATAAGCATGCATATATATTATTATTAGGATTGCCTAACTAAAACACAAGTAAATTCTTACATTTTGAAGAAACATATAGAGTTACCTTAATTCAATATAAATTTTGTCTTATAATCCAAAACAGCCTCATAGACCTCCTTTTCATCTGCAAGAGTTTCAAATACACTTTGTTTTTGCATGCATCTCTTAGCCCAGGAGATCAGTTTTGGACACACTGCCTCCACTTTGAAATTGCCAAAGGTCTCATAGGTATAAAACCAGCAATAGAAAGGAATGAGGGCAACATCAACAAACCCAAATGTTTCTCCACCAAAATAAGGTTTGTCTCCAAGAAACTCCTCCAAATGCTTCAAGCTCTCTAGAAAGTTCTTCTTTGCCACCTCTTGCTCATCTCCCTTAGAAATCCACACTCTCTTAGAAGCATGATACACCTGCCATTTTTTACCACATAAGTTGTTACCAACAGCTTTCTAGAACATGTATGCTTAGTTCTTAATCTTCTAATTTTGAAATTTACCTTCTGATCTACAAAATCAGCCCAGAACTTGGCTTGTGCTTTGTGGTAGGGATCCAAGGGGAGCAAAGGAGAATTGTTGTGCCAAACCATGTCAATATACTCAACAATGATGAGGGACTCACAGATTGGTCTTCCATGATGTATGAGAACTGGAATTTTCTTGTAAATTGGATTCATTTCTTGAAGCAAGGGGCTCTTGTTGGTGAGATCTTCTTCCATGTACTCATATTTTATTCCTTTCTCAGCCAAAGCTATCTTAGCTCTCATCCCAAACATACTGAACCTTGCGCCTAACAAAACCAACTTGACCTCCTCCATCTTCCAACAACTGCACTATGAAATTGAACTGAACAAATGTTTGAAAGTTTGGTTATCTTCTGACCAATAGAAGAGATATTTATCAACAAGTCGTTCTCAAACCAGACTTTGAAAGTCATTGTAATGAATTATAAATAAACTTCTTTTAAGAAACATTTCCATAAATTCAGTGAAATTAATACATCGAATGACCCCAAACTATATATACTCAACTTCAAATAAACTCTTTCATAGCAATCCAATTATTGAATTTGAAGGAAAACACAACACACTTAATCAAAATTTAACTGTCTCTCTAATAAATTTATTTATCAAATTTAACTAAAATTCTGCATCTTCCATAAACATCGAAAAAACGTGAAGAAAGGTTATACGAAATAACAATTTTATGATTATATTGAAAACATCAAACATATTTAATACTCATTTTTAAATTATTCCAAATGTTTACAAAGAAATGTAAAATACTCCTAAATTATGCTTTTGGGTAATGCTTCTTAAAACTCTTAAGGCAATTGGTTATTATTTTAGTAAGTCATAGGAATATAGTAAAGTGTCGAAAGTTCAGAAAGGGAGGCTGCGAATTGGGCAATTGATTATGAGCTTTTTATGAAATAATAGATTTGGAAATAATAATTCCTTGATATTTTTATTTCAAAATGTTGAATTTAAATAAAAGTGAGATTTTCTTAAAGAAAGTATTCTTACAGAAATTTAGAGTGCAATCTTCATACTGGTAGTAGAATGTGATTGGATTGGATAATCTTGGCGTATGTTTGTTCGTGAAGGTTGAAATGTAGTTCGAAAAATTCTTGAACACTCAAGTCACCAAGAGTTGGATTAAAAATAACTTTTCTAGAAAGATTGAATCTAATATAGCCAATAAACAAGATGAAAGAAATATGTTAACTTCAATGATAAACTACTATGCACACGTCAATAGATTTGGTATTTCAAATACTTGGAATTTATTAATAAAATATTATATATTATTAGTGTAGATTTATTTATACATATACGGTTATGATTGTGTTATTATTAGATATTGTATAATTAATATTTATAACATATTAATTGTTGTATGATATTATACAGAATTTGTATTATCATTATTAAAATAATTTTTTTCCAGATGAACACAATTTTCAATTTACTTTCTTTTAAGCTTAACATGGTATTAGATTAGGCTGGATCCTACCAAAGTTCTATCCAAGTAGTCTCTTGGTTTTTTCTAAATTTCTCTAGGATTGTTTAGTGATTTCTTCCTAATGATTTATTCTTTCTTAGCCTCATGTCTATTAGAAAGTATCCTGTCCTATCATTTGTCTTATTGACCATAACTTTCTAGCCTAAACATTCTAGTTTTAGATCTTTGTCAATGGTAAAAGTAGTTGGAATCATATTAATGGTATTAGTTCTACTCCTAACAAAAAGAGGCAAACAGATTATTATGTAAATTGGAATGTCCAAGATAATCAAGTCATGGGCTACGTGGATCTAAATATTGATTTCAATGATAAAGACTCATTTTCATTTTAAGTAAATATAGTGTTTAGGTGATGAAGAAAGCTCAATAAAGATTTCCACGATAATCAAGGCTATCTAGATATGAAAGTTGACTTGTATGAGCTCAAGAAGAGATGAAGAGATTTCAAACATGAACCAAAGCAAGATGAAAATGGAAGTATATAAGCCAAACATAATGAACATAAAAACATTAAAATAAGGAAGAAAGAAGGAAGACTAAAAATGGGAAGGGGACTAATGGTGATTGAAATGCAGGAAAAACACTAGAAAGGGACACTAGTACAAAAACATTGTGTCACGTCGTTGTTTTTTGTCTTTCACGTCGAATTCAAGATCAACATCATATCGGAAGACGTTAAATTGACGTTTAACATAGAACAATTCGACGTTAATCAAATTAACGTCGAATTTTGTCAATATTCGACGTTAATCAATTTTTTTTGTTTTTTTAATTAATTGTGATCCTTTTTTACAACTCTATGAGACCTGAAGCAGGAAAACAACAAATTTCAGTTTTTGATATTTTATAAAGCATGAACTATGAATGTGTAGTGTAGTATCAACAACAAACAATAACAAATAACAAACAAGTTCAATCAAACAACAACAACAACAAACAGGTTCAACCAAACAAAAACAACAAACAAGTTCAAAAAAAACTTATGAAGGACAAGAACACAAAAATAATCGGTCAAAACAAACGAAAAGCATACCTAAAGTAGTTAATTAACATGCATTTGTAACAAATGAAAGAAAGATTACATGTGATGGTCGTCAAACTTCGTTCCAGAAAAGTTTGAGCAGAGAAGAGGGTATCGTGCGCTAAGATAAAGTGAATGAATTTTAAATCTCCCGCTCAAATTTTTATTGAATCACTAACCTTTTAACGTCTAATGCTGAGGCATTCGACTTCATACGTAAATACATTTTCACCTTTGCGCCAAATATTTTCGCAAAATTTACCCAATATAACAAATTGACGTCGAATTACAATTCTAAACAATGTCTAATAATTGCATTTATTTACAAAAATGTCACCGATCATTTTTAACATTGGTTGGACGTTGAACGCGTGACGTTATACACTATTTCTGCACTAGTGGGGGAAGGGGGTTGAATAATGTTTTAATCGTAAATCAACACTTAATAAATATTATGGGTATGGCAGTGTCCTCAACCCTCATCATTACGTGTTACCCCTTGTAGTGTTGCCTACCTTAGAGCTCACAGTATTAGAAACTCCTTCTCGCTTCGACCCATTCCCTCCGCCAACGTTTGTCGCGCCTTCCGATGTTCTCCGATAGGTTTTCGTTCTCGTAAACGTACCCATACTGGCATAATATCGTCCTCATGTTTCCCCCCACCCCCTTGTTATCTTCGCCCTGCCATTGTTCATCCTTGGGAAGAATCTCGCCTGTTCGATATCTCGCACCCTGTCCATCATGATCAGGAGATCACGTGGGTCATGGTGTCTGACCAAATTTCACAGCCCTTCTTGCAACCGTGCGAAGAAGTACCCTAGGAGTTTCTCCTCCATCAATCCTGTTGCTTGAGCCACAAGAATTTCAAATTCTTGCATGTATTTATCCATCGTTCCCCTTTATTGGACCGCAACCAATTTCTCAAAAATCGTCCCCCTATACCTACCACCAAACCTCCGCACCATAACTTCCGTCAGCATCTCCCAAGAAGGATTCTTGGTCTTCGTTCACCAAAAGCAAAATTAGTAACTCGCTCCACCCTTTATACAAATGTAGGCTAGCTTCATCTTCTCTCGCTCTGATATGTTTTGTAGTTCGAAGAATTTTTCTGCTCGCGCAATCCAACCCATAGGATCGATGCCTTCAAAGGTGGGCACCTCCACACTTTTCATCTAGTTTCTATGGAGGTCTCCGTGCTCTTCCTCCATGTCTTCGTTGGAGCCTTCCCTTTGCCTTTACATCTCCCGACCTCTATTGACCAAGTCATGACTACCCTTGGAGCTCCTTCTCTAGTTCGTTTCTCTTCTCCAGAGAATGCGACCCAAATCTTGGGCCATCCCTCGCATCTCGGCTCTGAATTCCTTCATTGTCGTTTCAATGATGTCAAACCTTCCCTCCAACAGGTTCACCTTGCCCTCCATTGCGCGCCACAACACAGTATGAGATCCAGCAGGTCGGACCAATCTTGTTAGATTTCTTTGATCAAGAAGTCTAAGAACACACTCTTCACACACCAAAACTCACAAAGACAACAAAAGAAAGTATTTTTATTGTTGTTAAACGAATGAAAAAATCACGAATACACCAAGAAAGCCTCCCTCCTTGCATTGGAGTAATGATCCAATCTAAACTTTACAAATTCAAAAACTAACTCCTTGTACAACTACCTCCTATATTTATAGTAAACTACCCTAATTGTCAACAGCCCATTGTCCTACCTGTCAAGAGCCCTTCCTACTTTCTTTCTCCTTTCATACACTTTTAGAGCTCTATAATACAACTTGTTACTTTTCCCTTTATTTCACCTTCCCCAAATAATATTTTTCTAAACATGATATGATACACACTATTGTTCTTTATTAGGTATATAATTGAAGGCTATTCTAGGAATTTCAGAAGGTAGTTTGATGTACTTTCATAGACTAGAAAAGCAGAAATATAAGATGAAAAAGTCCTTTATAGAAAGACAACAAATTCCAACTTTCTTCTTAAAGGGCTTCATCTATCAAATGTTTCTTTTGTCTCAATTTCATGATCCTATAGAGAATATAACTTCCAAAACACCCTCCATAAAAAGTTATTCCTGAGTTTGTAAGACTCGAATAAAATAAAAATAAATTTTATTTTAATTTTTATATTTTCTAAGAATAAATATTTAATTATGGTATGGTATTGGGTGAGAAAAGTGTTTAAGAGTTTATAAAAATTAATTTATAGTTAATTTTATTTTAATTTTCAAAATGGGACGAAGGAGGGATTATATACAATTTCTTGTACTATACTTTCAGTGTGATAATGTTGTCTTAATGGTTAATGCACTGGTCCAAATTGTCCTTCCTTTAAATGCTCCAGGTTTCGATTATTGTTGCTGTTGCCTTAAAACTAAAGACCAAGATACATTAACAATTTTTTGACAATAAACTATATGTCACAATTTGATTGGTCTGTATATTTGAAATGGACCAATCACGAGCTACCACATAAGCGTTTGTAAAAAAATTGTTAAAGAAACATTTTGCTAAAATTAAAGGCTTTTGTTTTGCCCTTCTTGTATGCTTTCAACCGTGGGGCCACTCACTTGATGGTGTACAGAATAAAGATTCTTTCTTAATCCTTTTGTTGATGCAGAAATTAACAGGAGAGTGAGAGTAGTTCTTTTAGAGGACTGGTAAATTGACACGTGATGGCAATAATATTCAAATGATACAATACTTTTTAAATTTTTCTTTTAAAATTACCCTTTAATCTTTAATAAATATTTTAAAAAGTGGGACCCACCCATGTATGTAAAAGGAAATATGTGTGTCAAAAGGATTATTTTTGTTGTTTTAATCTGACGCTAGTAGAGGGGATATAATTATCTTTTGAGTAGTAATATAATGACACGCCTACGTGTCAATTACATTCATATGACACGGTCAACTTAATTTTTTTTTTTAAAAAATTACATATTGCTTGAGGGTAAAAATGGGAAAAGTTAAAATTTTGTTTTCTTCTTGTTTCAGTGGTGAATGAAAAATAACATTTAGGTTAACTTTCTCTGACTTCCTTCTCTCACGTTCTCCCTCCTTCTTCATTGCTTCGCATTTGTGTTTCTAAGGTGGTTGAATCGGTGGTTGTGGAGGTTTTTCGTGGGTTTGAAGGTGTAGCATCATTGTGTCGCTCCCAATCGGTGGTTGTGGAGGTTTCCGGTGGTTGTGGAGGTTTTTAGTGGCTGTGAAGTTTCCGGTTGGCATTTCCATTTTTGTGGGTTATTTTGTGTGTGACTTTGAGGTATGGGTTTTCTAATTTTTTTCTGTTGTAGTTTGACCCTTTTGAGCAGTTGGGGTGATGGACTGTATAACAGTTAGTTTCTGGAAATTTTAGTCTATTCTCTGCATGTAAAGTTTGAATGTTTTTATTAAGGCAGTTTGGATACAATGTGGGTTGTTATTATTTTGGTTCGAGCCAGATAAAGGTCTATATCTGTTCTCTGGTTGAATCT
>NW_025910530.1:11420-23681 GCF_018835915.1 Vigna umbellata
TCATGGTGAAACTAGATGAAAAATAATGAAAGAATGAAAGATAGAACCCTAGAATTTGAAGAGTGGAGCTTGAGCATCCAAAATCCTCCTCCAAGGGGTGAAGAAAGTGTGATTTTGCTTCGTTTTGGCCAAAGATCCTAACCTTAGGTCGACTAAAACCTTATATAGCTTCCTAAAGATTATAGAAAAGTGGCAAAAGGCCCATTAAAATGGCGCTCAGTGGTAATTACCGCTCAGCGGTAAGTGCGGTTCTTTTATTTGATGCTTAGCTGAAGTTTTTCCCCTCAACGTTGACTACGGGACTTCAAAGTGCCGCTCAATGGTAAAAGTGGCGTTGAGCAGTACTTGCGGCTCTTCTTTTATGCACTTTTTCTTCCTTTTCTGAATACAACTTATGACTAATTCACTTCTTCCATTCAATTCATCTTAAAACCTGCAAAAACAAGGAAAACCAAGCATAAAACCCATCCAACTCTCTTATTTCCAAAACATAAGCAAAAGCATGATTACAAGCTAGTTTCTAAGTCATAAAGGTTGTCTTTAAGGTCAAAATTAAGTCTAGAAATAACAGTTTTTCAACTGTTATCAGTAGACCCAATAAAGGTAAGGCCTTATAGGTACCCGCATGTGCTGAAGAATGAAATAGAGAAGCAGGTAGCGGATATGTTACAAATAGGGGTGATACGGCCAAGCACTAGCCAATACTCAAGCCCTGTTATATTGGTGAAAAAGAAGGATGGATCTTGGAGATTCTGTATTGATTACAGAGCCTTGATTTGTGCCACAGTCCCCGACAAGTTACTAATCCCAGTCATAGAGGAGTTGTTGGATGAGTTGAAGGGAGCGATGTACCTCTCCAAGGTTGACCTTAAGGCTGGATATCATTAGATACGTATCGGGAAGAGAGACATACAAAAGACAACTTTCCGAACACATTTGGGGCATTATGAATTCATGGTAATGCCATTTGGCTTGATCAATGCCCCAACAACCTTTCAAAGCGCGATGAACGATCTGTTACGACCTTACATAAGGAGGTTCGTGCTAGTTTTCTTTGACGACATTCTAGTCTACAGCCAGACGTGGGCTGATCATATGAAACATGTGGGGATGGTGTTGACTAGATTGGAGGAGAACCAGTGGGTCGCTAACCAGAAGAAAAGAAAATTTGGATGTGTCTAGATAGGATATCTAGGCCACTTGATATCGGAAAAGGGGGTCGAGATGGATCCGGGGAAAGTAAAAGCAGTAGTTTATTGGGAACGACCAAGGAGTGTGAAAGCGTTGAAGGGCTTCCTTAGGTTGACGGGGTATTATCAAGGTCTCGTCAAGGACTATGGAAAAATTGCTTGGCCCTTGACCAAATTTCTAAAGAAGGGGGAGTATAGATGGAATGAAAAGGCGGAAGAAGCTATGAATCGATTGAAGAAAGTAGTGACTTCAGCTCCTGTGTTAGTGCTACCAGATTTTGAGAAGCAATTCCACATAGAATGTGATGCTTCGGGTGGGGGCGTCGGGGTCGTGTTGACGCAAGACAGGAGGCCTATTGCATACTTCAGTAAAGCCCTATCTAAGGGGTCATTAAATAAATCGATCTATGAGAAAGAGTTAATGGCTTTGGTGATGGCCATACAACATTGGCAACCTTACTTAATGGGACAACGATTTGTAGTTCACACAGACCAAAAGAGCTTGCGGTACTTGTTGGAGCAACGAATTACAACCCAAAATCAGCAGAATTGGCTTGCCAAAATGCTTGGGTATGACTTCGAAATAATCTACAAGGTAGGGAACACAAACAGAGTGGCTAATGCCCTGTCCAGGAGATGGAGGAACCAGGGGAAGGGGAAAAGGAATTGAGGGTAGTGGCTAGACCCTATTGGCAGAATTTTGAAGAGGTGATAAAGGAGGTAGAGGAGGATGTATACTTGAGGAAGATAATGGAGGATATTAAGGAGAACCCAGACTCACACCTACCCTTTACTATGGAGAATAAAAGGCTGCATTAGAAGGGGAGGTTGGTGTTATCGGCTCAATCAGCCTGGATTACCAAAGTGTTAGCTGAGTTTCATCTGACACAAACCGGGGGACATTCCGAGGTGTACAGGACTTACAGGAGAATGGCTCAGTCTCTTTACTGGGTGGGAATGAAAAAAACGGTGACTGATTATGTTGAGGGCTGTTTGGTATGTCAACAACATAAGTACGTTGCGTCGTCTTCTCAAGGACTATTACAACCCCTACCCATTCCAAATGCTGTGTGGGAAGAAGTCAGCAAGGATTTCATAGTCAAGCTGCCAAAGTCGAATAGGTTTGATCCAGTGCTGGTGGTGGTGGATTGCCTCAGCAAGTATGGCCATTTCGTGCCCTTGAAGCATCAGTATTCTGTCTGCACGATTGCGGAAGTGTTCGTTAAAGAAGTAGTAAGGTTACATGGTATACCCGCCTCGATTGTGAGTGACCAAGATCCTTTCTTTTTGAGTACTTTTTGGAAAGAACTGTTTAAGAAGCAAGGAACTCAGCTGCAGATGAGTACAACTTACCATCCAGAGTCCGATGGCCAGACGGAGGTGTTGAATCGGGTATTAGAGGGGTATTTACGGTGTTTCTGTTCGGAGCAACCCAAGGGATGGAGTTATGTTTTACCTTGGGCGGAATATTGGTACAATACCAGTTTTCAAGGGGTTGTGAAATGTACACCCTTTAGATATTAAGGTGGGAGATTGGGTGTATCTCAAAATTAGGCCGCATAGGCAGGCATCCATGCTGTTAAGACTGCACCCAAAGTTGGTGACGAGATACTATGGGCCTTTCCTAGTAGAGCAGAGGGTGGGCGAAGTAGCTTACAGGCTTCAACTACCCAAAACAACTCGCATTCATCCCGTTTTTCATGTCTCACAGTTGAAGAAAGTGGTGGGGGATAAAAGTGTGGAAAAGGAGTTTCCTGATGATTTACAAGGGCAAGGATCGTCTTATTCGCCTATTAAAGTATTGGAGAGGAGGCAAAGCAGGAAAGGAGACGAGGAAGTACCACAAGTATTGATTGAATGGAAAGAAGAGGGTCGTGATGGAGCAACATGGTTGAACATGGGGCAGTGGGTAATGATATGCCTTGGTTAGTTTAGAAAAGGAGGGAAAGAGTGTAATAACATAACTGTCTTAACAATTATGAGAGGGGGCGGGAAAAGGTTGTATAAATAACCTCTGGTTAATAGAGGGAGGGGTTGTTGATTGTTGATGTAAAGAACAGGTTCAGTGAACCTTGTGAGGGAGGTTATGCTCCCAGTCTATTCTTTGTACAAACCCATTATTTTAGCAATAATATTGTTCTTTCATTCATCTTCTAGCTGTTCTGAGTGACTGTGAGTGAGTTCAGTTAGGTTCAACAATACTTAGGAACCTAACAACTAAGGACTTTGTTCAGCTTGTAATGAGGTTAGGCTTCAAAGAGTTCATGGTTTTTCAATGTATCCAAACTTGTTAAGGAAAAAAATGAGAAATTAGCATTCATAATGTGTTCATTCCTTTCTTTTCAGCTCTTTGAAGGTCTTTCACATATTGTTTCCTTTAAATCCATGTTTTCTTCATTCATGCTCCTTATTCATGCACCTTTCTTGTTTTCGATTTTTGAAAAAGTTTCCTTTCTTTTAGTGCATCCTAGAGCCTCTTTTATTTTTTATTTTTTCATTTCAGGCCTATTTCTTCCAGAGTTTGTCCAACATTCCTTTTCTTTCCAAAGTTGTTACAACACCTAATTTCTCATCTTTTCTTAGTGAAAAGGTGGTCAATTTTGTTTTTCGACTAAGGGTGTGTATTTTAAAAGGCCTTGGTGCTAAAAAGATTTGACAAGATGTTCTAGGTAGGCTTTTTGGCTTTGATTTTTTAAAACACAAAAAAAATGGCCTTGATCCTTTTCTTTGAAGGTCAAGTTTCAATTTCTTCCAAAGATGTAGAACAAAGTTTAGCAGGCTGCTTCCATCCGATATGTCCCAAGATTAGGGCTGGGCAGAATTAACTTAAAATACTTAAACTATAGTTAATCTATACTTTTTTAAACTTAAAAAACTAATAATACAGTTAACTAAAAACTAATTAACTAATTAATAGTACAGTTTAAAAATACTAAACTATTTTATATTAAGTACAGTTAACTGCAGTGCAGTTTAGGTTTATACATCCTTTCCCAGTCACAGCTTCATTTTGCTTTCTGCCTTACATCTCACTCGATGCTGCTGATGAAGGTTGCCGTTGAAGGCTGCCGTCGAGGTTAACGCTGTTGAAGGTTCGCTGCCGTCGAAGGTTCGTCATCGTCGAAGGTTCGTCGCCGTCGAAGGTTCGCCGCCGTCGAAGGTTCGTCGGAGGCTCACCCCTGTCGAAGGTTTTGCCGCACTCTACCGTCGACGAACTGTCGAAGGTTCTTCTACATACCTTTTCGGAGTTCCTTTCCACTCTCTGGGTAAAAGAGTGGATTGCTCAACCTCCCTGTTCCCCCTCCATGTGGAACTCTCTACAATTTCTGTGTCCCCTCGTTCTACTTCGAAGGTATCTATCTCATTCGCAATTGTCTCGTTTCATGAATTGCAGAAGACACAATTCACCTGAATTTCAGTCCGTGCTTATGTGAGAGTACTAGGATTTGTCTTGTTAGTTGTCTTTGTTAACTCTTCTAACATGGTGAATTATTCCGTTGATTAATCAAATCTGGTTTCCGGAGGGAATAGAGATGCTACGGAAAATAGAGAAAGAGAATCTATGCAGAATAAAGTTTGCACTGTTGATTTATGTCTTTTATACAAAAGTGTTTAACTTTGGGAACTGGGTAGTTTGTATGTTTTCTAGTTCTATAAAAGCATTCTTTGTGCAAATGGGATAGTTTGGGTGACTTGATATGGTGTTTAACATAAGGGACATTGAGGTAATTATGTGTTTGATGGCATTTGGAGTGACAATAACAGCATGAAGAGGAGGGAAGCAGAGAGGAATGGAGGGGGCTAAAATCTCCTTTCACTTAGTTTATCTCCCTTCTGAAAATTGAGGAATTTGAAGGAGAGAAAAAAACTTTTAATTAATTAGCCCAAGCAATCTTCAATTTAAAGTTTTATTTCGCTAATGTAAGTATATGAATTATGTTTTATGATACGACTCAATGGTCTTTTAGTTCTCATAACTGGGAAATTGGGATCACATGGACAATTTAATTTGGCATGGAATTAAGTGGCTGGATAATCAGTAGGTAGGAGTCACCAACTGCAAATTGGCTATTGCACTAAATGTATCATCATTCAGGTGACAGACGACCAAAAGGACTATTCTATTTGTCATAGTTTTTAGAATCTTATAATTTTGTAATGTTTTTTTTTCTCTGTAGAGTATATCCTCTGCACAGGCTAAAAGATTCACAAAATTCAGGGAAAGGAAAGGGCTTATTGAGAAAGATGTGGTAAGCTAGTGGAATAGATTTTAAATTTGAATGACTATAAATGAACAAATAAAAGATGCTAATGCAGTTTTAATTATCTTGTGCTTTTGAAGGTGAGAACTGATAGATCGATCCTTTCAAATATTCTACGAGATATACTGTTGACCTATTCATTTTATAACTTTGATCTTGGTTATTGCCAGGTAACTATGTCGTGCATTTTGGACTTAATTTTAATTGCTGTGAATATTATATATCTTGATTACCAAAATTTTGATCTTATTCTTTTTGGAAGTTGAGTCCTTATTTTTCCTTAAACAGAATATGTATGTAGTCACTACAGCAGGGATGGGTATTATCTTCTTGAACCATGTCATAACTGCATAACTCACTATAGGGATTTAGATTCTATGGTTAGTGTCAAAAATCATGCATTCATTAGCATATGAGCAATGGAATATATAAATGATGTACTCCTCTTACTTTAAGAACTAGTTTTTTGGATTCAGTAAGGTAAAACTCAATTTTTTAAGAGCTAAACTTATCTGCACTGAACCATCATGCATCTGTTATCAGTAATTTAATTGAAAAACTAATAATAGCTAATAGCCCCTGTACTATTTTTTTAGCTAATAATATGGTCACTCAGGATGGGTTCTATTTCAGCAATGATGAGGTTAATTGGAGGAAGGACTTTTTGTGGTGAATGTGTGAGAAATGTGATGCCAAGGTTTTCCCCTTCATCTTGGATTCACATCACAACCCTGCTTCAATATGGGGATGCTGTTAGCCAATATCAGCATTGAGGAGTTTTGTATAATTATATATAAATTAAATAAATAAAGTGAATTCTTGTACACATTTGGTATGCCAACAGTTTTTTACTCTATAAATATAAATTCTTATGGATCTTAACATATTCATAGAAGATTATCTTAATTCTTGAGTAATGAACTATAGGAATGTCAAACTATTCAAAGTTTTTATCAGGATGAAGTGTTGAATCTTATGTTTATTTTGGAGCAACGCACATTTCATTATAATTTTTTTGAACTTTCTGTTTATTTTCAGAGCAAAAGAAACAAAAAGTTTCTGAAATAAAGACTGGAATTGATGAAGCTGAAGCTTTGGTACTTCTTTTTCTTCTGCATTGGAAAGCTGTATTTATTTTCTCTGTAGTCTGGTTCAGATGGTTTATTTAATGAATCTGTAGATTCGAAAAATGGACCTCGAAAAATGAATCTGTTGATTTATGATATGCTCTTTGATTTTTATTAATGATGCTCTTCTCATGTTTAATTTACAGGATGAAGTGCAGTTTTATTAATACAATTTTAATAGTTAGTGCTATAGTTGTTAGTGTTGTATAGTTAGTGCAGTTCTTGGTTAAAATTAGTATAATTCAGTTCAAAATTAGTATAGTTAGTAGTTTAGTTCAGTTTATAGTGTAGTTTAGTACAGTTAAGTATAGTTCAGTTCAATACAGTTTAATAAAACAAAAGCAATTTAGTTCAGTTTTTCTGAACTATTTTTTAGTGCAGTTTAGTTTTTCTGAACTAGTTTTTAGTTCAATACAGTTTTTAGTAGTGCAGTGCAGTTTAGTTTGATTTGCCCACCCCTACCCAAGATCCTCACTCTCTCAATTTGGTTAATATACTTTTTCCTTCCTTTCAAGCATAATCAATCCAGCTATTTCATACTTATGCCCAGTTTAAAGCTTAATAAAATCTTTGTTTTTCAAGGTCTTGTAAATTGAAGGTTTTACTTCTAATTGTTTTAAATTACTATCCAAATCTTGTTTTTCAAAAAGAGTTCCTAAAGTAGTGGCATTAACGTGACAATTCCAAAACTATCTATAACCTATTCTTCTTACTTCTAATTTTAATCAAAACATCATGTAAGAATTTTAAATTGTTGAAATTAAATTGCAGAAAATGTAAAAAGAACTTGTTTTATTGAAGGTTTAGAATTCTGGTCCAGTAAGGGAGTGCATATCAAAGTATTCCTCCTCCTCCTCTTCTCTTGTTCCTTCATCAACAACTTCTTCTTCTCCTACTACTGTTGTAGCTTCTTCCATTTGGGTTTCCTCTTCCTCAACCAATGCTTCCCTTTCTTGCTCCTCCTTGTCTCTACACCTGCGGTCTTGGTCCTTTTGGTACCTTATTGTGAGTTTGAGGTTGTTGACCTTTTTCTGCTGCAATGCCACTAGTCACCCCCTGAAAGAAGGGATTGTCCCAATCCATTGAACAAAAAGCCTTAAACTGATCTGGGTAATGCCAAACTCTCCCTCTTGAAGCTCAATCCCCCTCTCGGTCAAGATAGACCTATTCTGAATGTCATTGAACCTTTCTTGTTTATCCTTGGTCTGGAACCTAATTCGGTCCCATTGAGTAGAGGTTTCTGCCACTATCTTCTCGCTTATCTCTTGCGTCTGAGTTGGTGGTGTGATGGAGGATGATGTTTGAGGTGTGAATTCTAAAGTTGATGGAGTAGTGGATGCAGGGGTTGTTGTTGTTCTACCTGTTGATGCAGCTGCATGACTTGGCTTCAAGATACTTCTTTCTCTAGCTGGGGCCACATGTTTCACCTTTGTTCTTAATTAAGCAATTAGGGGAGAAGGTCCATGGCTGCTTGATAAAGAGCTATCAGATATCTCTTGTATTGGTTCAACTTCTTTCTGCTTTGATAGAGTAGTTGATGCTTTGCCCTTTTTGGCAGCAGGAATGTCATGAGCAACTCTCCTCTTTGGTTCCATTCTGCATCAATTTCAATCAACTAGAAAGTAGTCCTCCATTTTATCAATGAATCAATGATACGAACTTAGATTTCAAAATACAATTGCATATTTGTCCTTAAATTTCACTCTCAACAACCAAACCATTTTCTAATGTGCATTTCATCATGTGACATTCAATTTTCATGATCTAATCAACGAAACATGCATCTCATTGTCTTTAACCAAAATTAGATAAAACCAAAACTTTCGAAAATTCTTGTGATTTGAACATGCAAGTAGAAAAGTTGATATTTTTATGTAAAAAAAAACATAATCAATCCTTTCTCTAACTGAAAATTGATAAAAGACAACATTCAAAATCATATATTCAACACATTTTTGCAAGCAATCACAAATTCATCAAAGGGGATGAGCAAGCATAACACTACAAAAAAGAAGGGCATTACCGAAGGCCAAAAGCCCTCGGAAAATGCCATAAGCCGTTGGAAAAGGGTATTTACAGACGGCTTATCGATGGCCAAAGGACCCTCGGTAAATCCCTTGTCGGTAACAATTACCGAGGGCTTCTGCCCTTGGGCCAAAAGCCTTCGGTAATTACCGAGGGCCATAAACCTTCGGTAATTAATTACCGAGGACCATAAGCCTTCGGTAATTACCTAACATGGGTATTTACCGAAGGGCAAAAGCCTTCGGTAAGTTGGTGGGAAATGTAAGGAAAATATACGGAGGATTAAATATACGGAGGATTTGAAAGAAAAATAATATATAGTTGATACTTTAATATATTAATGTATTAAAGTAATACCCTTTTAACACACTAAGCACATTAACATTTGAATTTATAAGATATAAAAAGATGCTAATAAAAACATAAATATGAACTTAGATGAAAAATTAAAAAAAAAAAAAATAAAGTACAGTACATCACTTAAGGCTATATATGCATAAAACAGTCACTTCAAAGTTGTTATATACGCATAAAGCTACACCAAGGTCACATATGACTCTTAGTTACATTGTTGACTGGGACTTCATTACTAAATAGAGTAGATCTTAAGTTCAACATTTGCAGTTTGAAATAAACAAACACATATATAAGAGGGCTATAATAATTCATATAATGTTAGTATTTAATGTTATGAATGCACCTGCAGGATGATTCATACAGAAAAGAAAAACTTTCTATATATGCATAGATTCTTCATTCGAGAATAATAATATACACCTTAGAATGTGTGAACTCGTGATACTAAACCACACTGCACATTATTTCACGGNTGTTGAATCTTATGTTTATTTTGGAGCAACGCACATTTCATTATAATTTTTTTGAACTTTCTGTTTATTTTCAGAGCAAAAGAAACAAAAAGTTTCTGAAATAAAGACTGGAATTGATGAAGCTGAAGCTTTGGTACTTCTTTTTCTTCTGCATTGGAAAGCTGTATTTATTTTCTCTGTAGTCTGGTTCAGATGGTTTATTTAATGAATCTGTAGATTCGAAAAATGGACCTCGAAAAATGAATCTGTTGATTTATGATATGCTCTTTGATTTTTATTAATGATGCTCTTCTCATGTTTAATTTACAGGATGAAGTGCAGTTTTATTAATACAATTTTAATAGTTAGTGCTATAGTTGTTAGTGTTGTATAGTTAGTGAAGTTATTGGTTAAAATTAGTATAATTCAGTTAAAAATTAGTATAGTTAGTAGTTTAGTTCAGTTTATAGTGTAGTTTAGTACAGTTAAGTATAGTTCAGTTCAATACAGTTTAATAAAACAAAAGCAATTAAGTTCAGTTTTTCTGAACTATTTTTTAGTGCAGTTTAGTTTTTCTGAACTAGTTTTTAGTTCAATACAGTTTTTAGTAGTGCAGTGCAGTTTAGTTTGATTTGCCCACCCCTACCCAAGATCCTCACTCTCTCAATTTGGTTAATATACTTTTTCCTTCCTTTCAAGCATAATCAATCCAGCTATTTCATACTTATGCCCAGTTTAAAGCTTAATAAAATCTTTGTTTTTCAAGGTCTTGTAAATTGAAGGTTTTACTTCTAATTGTTTTAAATTACTATCCAAATCTTGTTTTTCAAAAAGAGTTCCTAAAGTAGTGGCATTAACGTGACAATTCCAAAACTATCTATAACCTATTCTTCTTACTTCTAATTTTAATCAAAACATCATGTAAGAATTTTAAATTGTTGAAATTAAATTGCAGAAAATGTAAAAAGAACTTGTTTTATTGAAGGTTTAGAATTCTGGTCCAGTAAGGGAGTGCATATCAAAGTATTCCTCCTCCTCCTCTTCTCTTGTTCCTTCATCAACAACTTCTTCTTCTCCTACTACTGTTGTAGCTTCTTCCATTTGGGTTTCCTCTTCCTCAACCAATGCTTCCCTTTCTTGCTCCTCCTTGTCTCTACACCTGCGGTCTTGGTCCTTTTGGTACCTTATTGTGAGTTTGAGGTTGTTGACCTTTTTCTGCTGCAATGCCACTAGTCACCCCCTGAAAGAAGGGATTGTCCCAATCCATTGAACAAAAAGCCTTAAACTGATCTGGGTAATGCCAAACTCTCCCTCTTGAAGCTCAATCCCCCTCTCGGTCAAGATAGACCTATTCTGAATGTCATTGAACCTTTCTTGTTTATCCTTGGTCTGGAACCTAATTCGGTCCCATTGAGTAGAGGTTTCTGCCACTATCTTCTCGCTTATCTCTTGCGTCTGAGTTGGTGGTGTGATGGAGGATGATGTTTGAGGTGTGAATTCTAAAGTTGATGGAGTAGTGGATGCAGGGGTTGTTGTTGTTCTACCTGTTGATGCAGCTGCATGACTTGGCTTCAAGATACTTCTTTCTCTAGCTGGGGCCACATGTTTCACCTTTGTTCTTAATTAAGCAATTAGGGGAGAAGGTCCATGGCTGCTTGATAAAGAGCTATCAGATATCTCTTGTATTGGTTCAACTTCTTTCTGCTTTGATAGAGTAGTTGATGCTTTGCCCTTTTTGGCAGCAGGAATGTCATGAGCAACTCTCCTCTTTGGTTCCATTCTGCATCAATTTCAATCAACTAGAAAGTAGTCCTCCATTTTATCAATGAATCAATGATACGAACTTAGATTTCAAAATACAATTGCATATTTGTCCTTAAATTTCACTCTCAACAACCAAACCATTTTCTAATGTGCATTTCATCATGTGACATTCAATTTTCATGATCTAATCAACGAAACATGCATCTCATTGTCTTTAACCAAAATTAGATAAAACCAAAACTTTCGAAAATTCTTGTGATTTGAACATGCAAGTAGAAAAGTTGATATTTTTATGTAAAAAAAAACATAATCAATCCTTTCTCTAACTGAAAATTGATAAAAGACAACATTCAAAATCATATATTCAACACATTTTTGCAAGCAATCACAAATTCATCAAAGGGGATGAGCAAGCATAACACTACAAAAAAGAAGGGCATTACCGAAGGCCAAAAGCCCTCGGAAAATGCCATAAGCCGTTGGAAAAGGGTATTTACAGACGGCTTATCGATGGCCAAAGGACCCTCGGTAAATCCCTTGTCGGTAACAATTACCGAGGGCTTCTGCCCTTGGGCCAAAAGCCTTCGGTAATTACCGAGGGCCATAAACCTTCGGTAATTAATTACCGAGGACCATAAGCCTTCGGTAATTACCTAACGTGGGTATTTACCGAAGGGCAAAAGCCTTCGGTAAGTTGGTGGGAAATGTAAGGAAAATATACGGAGGATTAAATATACGGAGGATTTGAAAGAAAAATAATATATAGTTGATACTTTAATATATTAATGTATTAAAGTAATACCCTTTTAACACACTAAGCACATTAACATTTGAATTTATAAGATATAAAAAGATGCTAATAAAAACATAAATATGAACTTAGATGAAAAATTAAAAAAAAAAAAAATAAAGTACAGTACATCACTTAAGGCTATATATGCATAAAACAGTCACTTCAAAGTTGTTATATACGCATAAAGCTACACCAAGGTCACATATGACTCTTAGTTACATTGTTGACTGGGACTTCATTACTAAATAGAGTAGATCTTAAGTTCAACATTTGCAGTTTGAAATAAACAAA
>NW_025910534.1:0-44543 GCF_018835915.1 Vigna umbellata
AAATTTAAAAAAAATAATTAAGCAAGACTTGGGGGTGGTTAACTAAAAATAAAATTTAAAAAGAATAAACAGGAAATGAATAAATAAAAATAAAGAGTATAATATTTAGAATTAATTTAAAAGAAAGTAAATAAAACAATATATAATTCAAAATAAGTAAAATTTTAATAAAACACACATGAGTTTATTAAGATTTGCATGGAAAGGTTTTTTTTTTAACGTTATCATCAGTGTCTTATTCTTATGATTGAAGAACCCAGAAACCCACTAGCAATACTAACATCTTTCCAATCTTTTGCTTTCAAACTCTCTCTCTCTCTCTCTTTCTTCTCTTTCTCCAATAACTCTCCTTCATCATCCCTTTCATCCATGTATTTATAAGCCACATGGATGACCAAGTCATTATTACTTCCATTAATGGAGAGATAATGCTTATCTTTATCTTCTTTTTTTTTTTTTTCTTATTTTCTTATCTTCTTGTCTCTTTAGAACATTCTTCAATTTATTTTTTAATTCACACACACATATTTAATAATATTTTAAATAATATATATCTTTACTTAATATTTTTTATTGATATATATATATATATATATTAATATATATCTATTTTATTAGTTTTTTTTTCATTTTACTTAGTTATAATAATTCTTATTACTTGATTTATTATTTTTTTAAATGTTCAAAATATAATCTAGATAAAATACGAAAAATTAGTAAAAATACAAGATTTTCTAAATCTTATTTTTAAAGCAATAAATCTAGTTATTTAAAAAGTAGGAATGTTGCATGTCCTACTACTGGATCACACCAAGAGAAAACTAACTAGAATCAATCCAACAACACAGAAATAAAAGGACATTACCAACCACAACATAAGTGATACAAGAAACATTATTTCCTAACTACAGTTTGACTGTGTATCCTCATATGGTTCATTGTAAAAAAAAAAATCAGCATAATTCAATTATCCCTTGTTGTATTTTGACATGTTTTGACATAAACTTGCGATTAATTCATCATTTTTCAATGCTTCAAAAGACGCATGAAAATCTTTTCCAGAAGAATGAGGAAACCCTCTAGCACATAATCATTGTCATGCAACAACGATGTCATATAGTACAACCTCAAGATATACTATAGTTGATTCAAATTGTAATGGAATGATGTACTCTTTGATGATATTATTTACTTTGTTCAACCATGAAATTACTGGTCATACACTACTGATATTCTGATTTGTAAAATTCAAAATACTAATTTAAGAGTTCAAATGATCAAGATAATTAAAAAAAAATTATAATGCTTATGATAAAAAAATATAAATTTATAAATTTATAAATATATGATATAATCAAATAAAAAAATAAAATAGATGTAAAATGATGAATAACATATCTATATTTCTAGTGAATAACATCAAAACCGTGGAGAAAAAATTATCATTTTCTGCTTGTATATGTATTCTATAGTCAAAAAGCTAGCAAACTAGAAAGGCTATGTAGGTAGGTAAAGCATATCAGAAAGAAGGAAGGAGAGAAGACTGGTTGAAATCTTACAGTAAGAATTTTTTTCCCTTGCTTTGACAGTGAAAACTTAGTGTAAAAATCTTAAAAACTGAAGTTAAAATTAGCAGTTTTTCAGAAGTGAAGAAGGAAGAAAGGGCCTGTTTGTTTCACATGAAGCGACAAAAAATTTTGATGAGGAATTAAAAGCTAATGAGGTAAATTGCAGAGGTGGCTCTTCCGTTCTATTTTAAACAATGGATCTTATATATATATATATATTCTCTCCGGTTTTGCAGCCTGTAGCAATCTGCACCTCTGCATTTAAAGCTGTCTTCTTATTTAATGACCGATGCAGAGAAATAATGATGATGATAGCATCTCCTCTTATGAAACACCAATGACCAAAGTGAACAACAACCCTTGTCCTTTCAAATTCAAGGAACTGTGCTATGTATATTTATGCTTTTTGTTTCACTTTCATGACAGCTTCTAGCTCTCTTTCTCTTCTCTTTTTCTGCTGCCAAGGTAAGTCAGATAACCATTAATGAGTTATGCAGAGATTTTCCAGGTGTTGTGGTGTTGAGTTGAGGCTCTTCCATGCCATTAATATGATCATATTTTCTATGGGCTTTTGGGGCTGCAATCTGGCTCTCTATCTTTTCTGTCTTTAGGGAAAACTGATCTGTGGTCAGAAACATGGTGGGATAAGAGTTTTCAGGTGTCTGGTAAAAACTCCATCACTTCTTTTCAAGACTATATTATACTATATTATATGTATATATGTATATGTGTATGTGTGTGTGAGGGTTATATACTAAGCTTTCTTCAATTTTTCTGTAGTTTCTATGCTTTGGTTTGTTTATCCTGCTGAAACTAACTGAAAAACCTACCCTTTCCTTCTTTTCTTCTGGGGTTTGTAAGGATGGAGCCACCCCATTTGAGGATGGGAGGTGAAGAGGAATGTCACAGCAATGAATCTGGATGGACCATGTATATTGGGTCTCCGAGAGATGAGGATGCACATGGTGATGATAAAGAGGAGAAAGGTTTTAGCTTGGATTATGATTATGAAAGAAGCAGAAGCTGATGCAGATGTTGAAGTGATGATTCTATGGCCTTCTGATGCTTCTTCTGGTCCGAGTCAATATGGAGTGAGTAATCCATTGGGAGGTGGCTGTGATGGAATCACACAGTTTCAGCAGAAGGAGGAAGTGAAGAACAAGTATTCCTCAGATCACAAAGCAAAGGGAAATCATCAAGTAGTTGAAAAAAGGGCCGAAAAGAATCATAAAAAGATGGTTTTGATCAGTAGTAAAGGTAAGGCTCCTGCAGTTTAGGAATGGTAGCAAAAAGTTAAGATGAACAGTATACTTAATGTGAGGAATAATAGATTTATTTGAAGGTTTTTTAGGTTATTTTCATAGGTTTCAGTTTTTCCTTTTTTTCTGACAAATTATATGTTTCGATTACTAGATTTTTGTCTGTTTTAAGATTTGAATCAAGAAACATTGGCCACGTTTAGTTTCTGCAGCATGGCATGTGTGAGTGAGCCACTTTGCAAATCTGCTTATTTCTAATTTGTTTTTCATGTTTACCACACTGGTTTGTGTATGAGCAAAAAGAGGAAAACTAGGTCACGAGGAGTTCCAACAGTGAGTTAAATTACTATACAATAATTGCAATGTTTAATTTTAGCCTTTCACATAATTAAACAAGCCACAGCTTAGTCAATAAAGCAGTTGTAATAGGAGGAACGAAAATTCTAAAATATGAAAAAGTAATGAAAACGATGCTCTCGTCTTATTTTTATAAAAATATGAAGCACTTTTCTACAAACAAATTTTAACTATTTTAATTTTTTTAATGATTTTTGTCTAAATTATTTAACTTTGATTAATGTTTGTGCTTGGATACGTCATTATAATATGGATTTTTTGTTTCATCATGAAATGTAAAAATCATTGATGACATGCATCGGGGACAAGGTAGCTTTCCATTTAGAAGCTCCCGTTGGTAGATAAACCAACTACATCGGCATACAAATAACTCATGATAAATAATAGTTTAATACATAAAATGTTTTACATTATTTAACATTCTAAATATTCATGGATGAATCATGAATCATCACATTTGAAGTTTATAGTATTAATTTTTATCTTGAAAAGACTATCTTAAAGAGGATTTACAAAAGAAAATATGTACTTAAATTTGTATAATATGTACTGACGGGTCAAACAATCAAGATAAGAAAATAAATTACAGATCAATTGAGTGGTTTGTGTTGGCATCGAGCACGACGGATTGATTGACATCTTAAGTGATTAACCAATTCAAAAGCAGTTTAATATAAATCAGTCAAGTAATCGTGTTAAGACACAATTTGATCATAATTAGGTTGATGATAAGTAAAAATTCATTATAGATAATATAATTAGGAGGTCCAAGTAAAGTATAGTTGGGATTGATTATTGAATTTAATATCTTTGCGCTCAGACACCTACTAACTTAAGTATTAGAGTGTCTTTTCAAGTATCACTCGAGCGGGTCAAGGCAATTGGAATACATTTGAGAATGGACAAATTGGAGACAAAGTGACCAAAAGATCAAGCCTTTAAGGAGTTAAGAGTGTTGACTGATCATGTAGAAACAAAATTGTTTTGGTCTCTATTTCTAAAAGATGTAGAACTATTGAGCACATAGAGACAAACTATCAATTGAGGGTAGATGTTAATCATTTGAATCACTTTTTGATATTAAAAGAGGACAAGTTTCGATAAACTCAATAATCTTACCTCTCTCACAAGTTGAGGTCAAGAACAATTTAAATACATTTTTCTTTTTTAAATCATCTAAACACACCTTTGTTAAATCATGGACCAAACCCTAAAACAAAAAATAGGTTGTGGTCTACAGAAGGAGGGTTCACAAGAGAGAAACACAAACACAAAAGATATGAGTCCAACTATATAAGGATTGACACCACTCTCTACCCAAAAGTTAAGACAATGAGTTAATGAGCTTTTCATCTTTATATAGTGTTCTACTTCTCATTTCTAGCTATCCCAATGTGGGACTTAAACTTACACTTGAATCCCAACAAATTGCCTCATATGTGACTAGCAATATCATTTAGAACCAAATTGAGGTTTTTTTGAATATCGATATCATCATGGGAATGAAAAAAATGGTTTCAAATTACCAAATATATACATATCTCTTACATCTTTCTTTCTTAAAGTATTTGTTTCAATATGAAAATAATCTTACATAATTTAAGAGTCATTAACGAAAATCTAAATTCATTTTTCTTTTTAATTTCTGAAACACATTCAAGATAAAAATGTGAAGTTGAAAAATAATGATAATTGTGTTAGTTGATTTAATATTTAATATTTTTTAATAGTATAATATGTTTTTAAAACTAGTTATGATGACTCTAATTTTCAAATTAAAATACCAAATTTAATAAACTAAAACATAATAAAGTTAATATTGTTTGTGTGTGAAAGTATATGCGTGTGAGAGAGAGAATGTTTGTCTATGAAAATGGAATACAAAATATATGCTAGAAAATGAGAAAGAAATGAATAGGAGAAGCCATGTATTTAAAATTTAGTGACACTTTATCTACTAGTTCACTTATACTTTAACTGTAAAAAGCACCACATACTGTGTCGTGCTAAGAAAGAGTCGCATCTTTTTTTTTCTTCTTTTGGCAAAAATTAGTTGATAGATTAGGTATTGAGTTTAGAGGTTTTCGGGTGGTAAGACAGGTGGACAAAGGGTTTGTCGTTTTAGTAGGTTTCCCGGGGGTTTATTTAAGATATGGAAATTAGGGATAAGGAGATAAAGGTAAGTAGAACGTAGGAGAATGATATAGAGGAGAAAGAGTTAGTAGTAGTATATATATTATATTATATAATATATATATATATTATATAATATATATGGGTTGCTAACATGCGTAGGTGTTTTTTTAGTTGCTACATTCAAAACAAGTGTACCGGATTTTATAGATAAAAATATTTTCATATATTAGGGATTCTAAGTTTTAAGGTAAGGGTATTTAAATAATTTTCATTCTCAAAACTAAAAAAAAACTCAATTTGTTGCTCTTGCTCTGTTCGTTTATTTTTGTTATATCTTTTCCCTTTTGATTGTAATTAAATTTGTAAAAAACTAAAGTCTACAATAATTTCAAAACAAAAACAAAAACAAAAAACAAGAAACCCCTCACAAAAAAACGTTAGCATCAACCCATCATAGAAATCAAAGGAGTAGAAGTTAAACTATGAGTGTGATTAGTAATAAATTTATTAAGTTTAAATTCCAATATGAAATTAGTACGTTTTGTTTTTTCTTAATTTCCCTTATGCGACAAATGATAAATCAGAATGACAATATCATGTTTATAATTTTGATAAACTCATAAGAAAATGAAAAAAAAAAAGTAAAAGTTAAACTATGAGTGTAATGGTAACAAATTTATTAAGTTTAAATTCCAATTTGAAATTCAATGTGTTCTATTTTTCTTAATTTCCCTTATATTGACCAAACAAGTTGAAGATCTAAATTGTTTAAAATAAACTTACATAATGTGACTTACTTTGGAATGTAATTTTTTGGTCCAACTGAGAGCTAACAAGTTCATTGGGACTAGTTTACTAATTTCTAGTTGATTTTTAATTAGTTGGTATATCAATGCAGTTCTTCTTGAAAACTACTCAACATTCTGTAATCTGCTTAAATATAGAAGATGTGTAATTTGTTAGAATATTTTTATTCTTTTTACAAAAATGAAACGAAAATATGCTTATCAATATGAAACATCCGAGAGGAACGAACACTGATTTATTTTTTTTAATAAGGGGACAAAGTCAACAACAACAATTTTCTTTGTTCATAACTTTCTTCAATAATTTGTTCTGGTTAAATCATTTAGTACGATGTGTAAGAGCTTCATTTTTTTTGTCTGGTTAAATAATTTAGTACGTTGGTTATATGCAGGAAGGTGAAAACTATATTCCATTTGCTGGACAATGACTTACCCCTTCTGAAATCCCCTTTTCACATATAAGGGTTTTTCTCTTCTGGAAAATAATTGAGATAAATTTAAAAACGAAAAATTTAACACAATCCTCCAATCAAAAATCAACATCAACATCATCAATTATTTTGTTATTAAAGTGGAAAACAAATGAACGAACAGAGCAAGAGCAATAAATTGCGGTGTCGCGGGTTGTTATGTGTAGGTGAGAGAGAGTATGAGGTTGAGAGAGAAACAAATAAGATAAATGAGAAAAGTGGATTAAAGTTAGACGAGTGTTTCTGATTTTTTCCGTTGGAGCTACAGTAGCGATGACAGAAAAAAAAGTTGGAATGAGAGATACAAAAGAAAAAGGGTTAAGAGGAATGAGGGAGATGAATAAGGGTTTGAGATTTCTTATTTTTTTATTTATTTTGAGAATAAAAATTATTCAAATATCATTGACCTTAATACTCAGAATCCATAATATATAATTGTATTTTTGTCTACTAAAATCGGATACATATTATTAAGTATACTAACTCTATATATATATATATATATATATGCGAAATTAAGAAAGTTGAGTTTATATAATATGAACACAAAACTAATTAAGTTAAATTTTGAGGAAAAAGGATGTGCGCAGAGAAAATGGGAAAGATCGCATTTTCGTTGAAGTAAAATGGTTTGTGTTGAACCTTACTAGTAAAAAAAAAGGCGTCTTCAAATTACGACAAGTATTATCTGATATTTGAGGGTGGTAATAGAGAATAAGGACATGGTTTTCTCTTCACTACGCAGATACTTCAGTATGAGGTCCCAAAGCTCCAAGGTTCAGACCCTGTATGACCACTGCAAAACCATCTTTTCACCCTCTGGAACACCCCCTCCGTCGTCCCAGGCTTTGCAGAAGCTCTCTTCGATTCTGGGTATGTCTCTTTCGTTGTTCTCAGAGTTCAAGTATGCAATTTTTTCTCCAATTGCTCTCAATGTTCAGTTTGTAATATTGGGCTTTCCAGTGTTGGGAGAATTGTTGAGGTGAGCACGGTCTTTTACGACATTACGATTAAATTAAAGCGTTATGGTTAGTTGGTTTTGATTTTCTAGATGTTGTTTTGTATTGTAATGCATGAAAATTCTATGATTGGGTTGATTTGAAGATTGGGAGTGTACTCTAAATTAATCTACGGAGAGAAATCAACTGAGGAAACGTGGACGAAGTAAGAGCAATATGACTTTTAAAATGTAGAAGCTGTGAACTTTATTTCAGCCACCAATTAATCTAGGTTATTTTATTGCAATGTGAGTATTTCTTTTTTGTTGCAATGAATAAATAATCTAGGTTATTTAATCTCTTAGAGAGGTCCAAGATGAATTGTGGAAGGAAAAAGTAGCTTTGCCCGTTTATATTTTTTTGGGTCCATTTGACTAAACTGAAAAGAGTGATGTGAAGAGTTGAATTGTGGGGAATTTGGCCTGTTGCTGGATTCTGACGTCACTGATTTTGGCAGTCATTCAACGAATATCGAATATGATTTTGGTGAATTGTTGTCGTGTTTGATCTATTTAGCGAATGGAACATTACCACTATTTTATTTGTGCATATTATGAAGGTATTTATTGTTTCTGCAGAATTTTATAAGTTGGTGATTCCTATCTAAATCCAGATTATTTTCATATATTTTTGAACTTTGAAATGCAGATGTTGCGCTGATTTGGATAATGGAATCTTGATTATTGCTAATTATTCATGACTTGGCAGACACTGTTCAACCTGCTGATGTTGGCCTTAAAGAAGAAACTGCAGATGATGATCGAGGGCATGGCTTTTTTGGTGCTAATGTGCTTAACAGAGTAGCTCGATGGGCTCAACCAATAACATATTTGGACATTCATGAATGTGATAGTTTTACGGTGAGCTTTACCATTTTAGTATGCACCACAGTAAGACAACTATTTATATTTGCTCGGTGTGTTTACTCTGCATCCGAGCATAGATCTGTTTCTTGTTTGCATGAAAAGTGGTAAAAGTGCAATGCAGAAAACCAAGAATAAACAGAAAGCATAAGCGGTGCCATTTGAACATTTTGTAGTCCTTTTAAGTGGAATCAGGCTCATGCCAGATTTTACTTGTATGTTGAATGAACAACTAGATTCTAGATATCATTGGTTTTATCCATTTGCAAGTAATAGGTGAACATGTTGGCCAGTTTCAACGTCTTCTTGGAAGCAACATGTTTTCATGTCAGATTCTGCATTTATGTTGGATGATTGAGCATAAGAGTTAAGATGTGGTTGGTTTTATCTATTTTCGAGTAGTACATGAACATGTTGGCCAATTTCAACCTCTTCTTGGTAGCAATATGTTTTCATGTCAGATTTTGCATCTATGTTGGATGTCAATATTTATGGGTTCGTATGTATGCTGTGTTAGTAGACTGCCTCTGCGCTGCTGCAAGTCTGTTAGCTTCATGTCTACATTTCTGTGCATCTATAGATTTTTCATTATGCTTGCCTTCTGGGTACTAGTATAAGGTGTTTATTGTACGGTTCATTAATTCATATATAGCCAAACTTTTCATGGTATTTTGTTGTTATGTCGTGACATTTTCATTATAGCATTCATTATAGTTGTTTTCTTGGGCCAATCTGATGTGTGGAATGAGGTTTGGATTTTAAAGTAAGCAATGTCAATTGGTGCAGATGTGTATATTCTGTTTCCCAACTTCTTCAGTTATTCCACTCCATGATCATCCTGGGATGACTGTATTCAGCAAACTTCTATATGGCTCTTTGCATGTGAAAGCTTATGACTGGGTTGAGCCTCCCTTTGTCGTAGAAAGTAAAGGACCTGGATATCCTCAAGGTTTGACTTATATATTTCATTTACTGATGACTTTCTTATTTGTTGTTTCTTTTTTGCCTCTTATTTTATTATTAATTTTTATGTATGCTGTTTTTTTAATAAGGTGTGTGTGTGTTATGCTTTTGCTTCAAATGTCTATCTGTTCCCATAATATATACATCTAAATTTTACATTTGTCTTGGTTACATGAGAACTATAAGTCATAGACATGGAGACCAAGTCAAAGCTCTTGGTCTTGGTGGTGGGTGATTTCTGTAATAATATTGTGCATTATTTTGTAGCAAATGTTTACCACCTTAGATCTATTGAAAGACTATGTTTTTCTTTTTCTAACTCAATTCAAAGGCTTAATTGTTTATTTTGGTTCATCCAGTGCCAATCTAAAATCCTTATTAGAGCAAATTGAATCTGGATATCCTTTGTTTAGCTAATATTACATTCACACTTCCTCCATGTTTTGACCCCTACCAAAAAACCCTTTGAAATCTTTAATAATGTGACAGATACACCCTTAAATATACCCTTTGTTCTGTTAGGGAACAATTTTCGTGAAAATGAAGTCGTCATCTTAGGTTATAAAAGGAGGAGTTCAGGGGGGTTGATGATGCACACTTATGATCTAAGGTATATCTGTAGGGTGGGGGCAGGGTGTTGAATAAAGGTTTTAAAACACTTTGGAAAGCTTTTTGCAACAAGCCATTAATTAGATGAACATATTTCACAAATAATTTTGTTAGACATTTGTTAAAACAACAAAGAGTTGGTATATGAGCAATAGACATAACCGTGTGACACTTTAAGTTTTTATAGTGGTTCACCCAACTTGAGTTACATCCAATATCTTTTACACATAATAAAGGATTCCACTAATCAAACTTGATTTCAAGTATTATACACTGCCATTTTTGGTTCACACGAGTACACAGTCACTTCTAACTATCTCTTTATCACTGGTCAAGATAATGCGCAAGTACTATTTAATGCTTAGCCAGTTTTGGCTTTCTTGTATACATATTGTCATTCTCTGCCTTACAAAAAAAATTGTTTAAACAAGGAAACTCTCACTAGAGAGGATATGATCTATAAGCACATCTTGTATGTGAGAATAGTTTTACACAATGAAGATTTTACAAATAAAGTTCACTCTGTCAATCATCTAGTAGATGATCTTATGATCTAGCACGTAAAAACTTTACGACAAATATTGTATGAATATCAATAAGTTCACGTAGATGACTTAGAATCCTTAGTCCTTTATGTATGAGAAAGCTTCTATATTGTCTTGAATATGATTGGTGGAGAGCTTGGTGTTGATCTTTTTTCTTGTTAGTTCTATATTCATTTGTATGATACATCTACTTTTCATGTTGAGATCTTCTAGATTTCGTCTTATATTCTCATAGGTCTAGTCTTTGTTTAGACTTGAAGTGCGTCTACTCTCTTGCAATGTTGTTTGTGCTTTTGGATACACTATATGCAGCTTTACCTAGCACCTTGTTTGTATATCATTGTCTAAAATTTTGTAGCATCTAGCACTTCATGTAGCATCATCTAAGCTAGTGTAGCATTTAGTGCTCCGTGTAGCATTGTCTAGGCTTCATGTAACGTCGTTTTTTTATCTTGTATAGATTTTGATCTTTCGCGTGTCCGGTTTGTTCTTTTCCTAATACACACTAAATAACTTTGGTGGGTCATCGTAAACAAGATTGTATTGATTGATAAAGTGTTACGATCTAAGGTAGGGGTAATAATAAGGGTTGGAAAGTATATGAGCAAAGAGAATATTTAGTATAAGTTAATTAGAGTAAATAAATATAGTATAAGTTAATTAGAGTAAATAAATATATATTTAGGGAAATATTCAATATAAGATATTTATAATTAAGAATATATGCTAGGATAATATACGGAGAGATATTTATATTAAATATAGGGATATTTATATTAAATATTAAATATAGGGATATTTATATTAAATATTAAATATAGGAATATTTATATTAAATATTAAATATAGGGATATTTATATTAAATATATTCTAGAGAAATATTTAATAATTGATGGGCGGGAAATAATTAGTATAAATAAAGTTAGAGTCTAGGGTTAAAGACATGCTTTTGATTATTGAATTTTGTGACAGACATTATTGTCTTGTGAGGGAGGTTATGCTCTCAAAGTAATTGAAGGAGGTTATGCTCCCAATTATTGTTTACCCTTGTTTATTCAGATATTACCATCAATAAAAGAGATTCATTCATCCATTATTATTCGTTTATTGTTCTATTACGTGTGTTTATTGTTCTATTACGTGTGAGAGAGTGTGAAAGGTTGTATTTGGCTAGTTTACGTACTCAGGTACGTAACATAAAGGATTAGATCATACATTATTAAATTGTCTATCCATGTATCAGGTCATTTGTGTCTAAGTCTCATGTCTGTTTAATGCTATATTCATGCCTAAAATTCATTTTCATTCTTAAAATTATCCAAATATAGTTCCTTCAGACAGTTATGGCTATGCCATGTTGGAGTTTTCTTCAACACAAACTGAGAAACATGTTATTCTCTTCTAATTTAGTTACAATGAGGAAGATAAAATCTTTAAAGAGGCATGTACACCTGATCTGACTGCTTTATATATACTAAAGCAGTAACCTGACAGAACAGCGAGTGCATCTGTCACATTATTATGATGGATTTCTGGGGATTTTTTGTAGGGTCAAGAAATGGAGGTGTTATGAATGTAATGTTACCTGAGAGGAGGGGGTCCTAGTGTGATTTTCAGTAGATCTTTTGAAATGTGACACCTTGAAAATCATCATGTTAATGGCTTATGCATTCTGTTCTACTGCATGCGTATTATGAAGCTACTTGTTAATTGAGTTTTTTCTTTCTGGGGCAGTTAGACTAGCAAAATTAGCAGTTGATAAGGTGTTGAGTGCACCATGTGAAACATCAGTCTTATATCCCAAACACGGTGGAAATCTGCACTGTTTTACAGCTGTAACTCCATGTGCGATGCTTGACATTCTCACACCTCCTTATATTGAAGAAGAAAGGAAGTGCACATACTATCATGACTATCCTTATTCAGCTTTCAGTAAGTAACTGCTTAGTAATATTGTTTCTGTTGTATCATCATAATTTTTTTTATCGGTTTGTATACATCATCATAATTTATTTTGGTGATCAAGGTTTTAATAGCAGATCATATCACATGATGCAATTGTTACATGATTATGGATTGCATCAGCCACAATTGACCTGCAACATCTTAAAACCTGGGCAGTTGTGCTATATGTCTATAGAATTGTACATGTTCTTAATGTATTTATATCATAATACAAAATCAATCATAATAAATACACCTAATAATTAGGAATCAATCATCCTAATTTTCCATATTATCTAACGTTTAATTCCCTAGACATATGTAACAGTTGATTTCATTCTAACACTCCCTTTCAAGCTGGAGTATATGTCATATGTACCAAACTTGTTACAAATGTACTCAAATGTCATAGGTAGTGTTCACCTGAAAAAGAAAGGAAAAAGAAGATTGAAGATCGAAACCCTAAACTATTGATATCATATAGAAATGTATATTTGTTAAATGTATTTTGTGTCTAACGCATACCACATAGTATGTATTGAATATAGTAAAACTAGGTATATGATTAATCTTCCTTGTATTTAAAACACACATAGTGTAATATTTTTATAATGAAGAATGATAAAAGTATATATGGCAACCAGACAATATCAATAATATCTACCAATATCAAACAATAGCAAAAGTCTAAAACTCCCCCTCAAACTGGTGCATATAAATCATATGTACTAAGCTTGTTATAAAGATGTTTTCTTTGTGCCTTCGGGTTTACCTCTTTCTAGGACCCACGATCATTCAATTCCCTTGCTTTTAGGTTCTGGCCCTGTTAAGGTCCAACCTTACTAATATCCCCACAACAAAAAAATACAAATAGAGACCATGATACACAACATGTTCAGGAAAGGATTGTTATGCCTAGCACCAGTCCATTTTCTTCCCCCATCGTCTTAGTAAAGAAGAAGGTCAGAACCTAGTGTTTTTGTATCGACTATCGGGCCTTGAATGCCATTATAGTGAAGGATAGTTTTCCTATTCCCACAATGGCATGGTGCTCAATATTTTTCCAAATTGGACCTGATCTGGTTATCATTTGTTAAGAGGTGGACTTTAAACTTAACTCAACCATACAAAATTGGTTTGTAAGGTGAGGTTTGCACCCACATATACTCTAAATTAGTTTTATCTCTTGTTGATGTGGGACTTCCAACACACCTCCCTCACATCGAGTATATACATCTTGTGCGTGGAACTAGACATTAATGGGTGGTCCGATAGTGGATGGAGCAATATGCCCAACAAACAACAAGATAGGGTCTAACAATGACTCTGATACCATATTAATAAGTGAATTTTAAGTCTAACTCAATCCCACGAAATCGGCTTGTAAGGTGAGGTTTGCATCCACATATATACTCTAAATTGGTCTTATCTCTAATTGATGTTGGACTTCCAACATCATCAAATATTGGTGAACCCAAAGGATTGACATAAAATTACCTTCAGAACTCATAAAGGCCTCTATGAATGGCTGGTCATGCCATTTGGACTCTAATGCTCCTGATACATTTCAGAGTCACATGAATGAGGTATTTTAGAATTTCTTAAGAAAATTTGTCTTGGTTTTCTTTGATGGCATCTTGGTATATAGTTTTTCTTGGTCTTTACATCTACATCATTTGGAAGAGGTGTTGAAAGTATCACAACAGCATAAACTATTTGCACGACTTTCGTAATGTTCCTTTGGATTACAACAAGTTGATTACTTAGGTCACATTGTTTCTGGTAATGTGGTGGCAATGGATACAACAAAAGTAAAGGCAGTGTTGGATTGGCCAAAGCCAAATAATTTCAAATAGCTATGAGGTTCCCTAGGCATCACTTGGTACTACTATCTACAATTCATTAAAGGTTATGCCACCGTAGCCGCTCCTTTATCCAACTTACTGAAGAAGGACAATTTCTCATGGTGTTCTTCTGCGACAGTAGCTTTTGCAGCTCCTAAGACTGCTATTACCGAGGCTCCAGTTCTAAGCTTGCAAGATTTTTCTCAACCATTTATTTTTGAAACCGATGCATCGGGATTGGGTATTGGAGCCGTTTTGAGCCAAAACCTTCATCCTATTGCATTCTTCTGAAAAACGTTGACTCTTAGTATGCAAACTCAGTTCACTTATGCCCTAGAGTTTTATGTGATTACGGCTGTTGCCAAGTTTAGACACTATTTACTTGGTCATAAGTTCATCATTCAAACTGATAAACGAAGTCGGAAGAGTTTAACTCATCAAGCTATTCAAACTCCTTAACAACAAAAATGGTTACATAAGTTGTTAGGATATGATTTCTCTATTGAATACAAGCCTCGGAAAGACAATATCGTTGCTGACTCTCTTTCACGGTCTTTCTTTGTGGCTTGGTCTCATCCTCGGTTGACTATTCTTTCTACTCTTCGAGAGGCTTTAGTAGTTGAATCCTAAATTGAAAATCATTGTTGACTTATGCATCGTCAACCGGGCCCCTAATCCTAACTATTCTGTTCATGATCACCTTCTTTTTCGGAAAGGGTGATTGGTTATTTCAGCTGCTAGTGAGATAGTTCCAATAATTTCGTATGAATATCATAGTTCTCTTGTGGGAGGTCATGCTGGTTTTGCACGAATTTCTGCTCAGTTTTTCTGGCAGGGAATGACTCGCAATATTAAAGAGTATGTGGAGAATTGTCTTATTTGTCAGCAAGCAAAAACCCAAACAGTGTTGCCTCAGGGTTACTCCAACCTTTACCTATTCCAAATCAGATTTGGAAGGACCTTTCTATGGATTTTATGATTGGCGTGCCACCCTCCAGTGGGTACACAGTCATACTAGTGGTCATTGGCAAATTATCAAAGTATGTTCATTTTGCTCCCTTGAAGGCAGATTACTCGACTAAAGTGGTGGCAGAAACTTTCACGAAGTAAAGCATCGGAATACATGGGTTCCCTAAGACTATTGTTTCTGACCACCACAAGGTCTTCACAAGCCAGTTTTGGCAGCATCTTTTTCGCTTGATTGGCACTTCTCTGAACATGTCTTCGGCATACCATCCACAAATTGATGGGCAGTTGGAAACTGTCAACAAATGCCTTGAAATGTACTCAAGATACTTTACATTTGCAACACCAAAAGAATGGGTTAAACTGTTACATTGGGCTGAGTTCTGGTATAATACAGCCTTCCACACTAGTCTGGACATGACACCATTTAAAGCCGTTTATGGTCGAGATCCTCCCACAATGATGAAATATAATCCTGCTAGTAATGACCCAATTCCAGTTCAAGAAGAATTACTGCAGCTAGATTATATCCTCGATCAGTTAAAAAGAAACCTGCAGCGGGCTCAACAGTATATAAAAAAGTATGCAGATAAGAAACGCTGATTTGAAGAATGGAAGGTTGTAGACATGGTACCGGTGAAGCTCCAACCTGATCGGCAGCATTCCATTGCTTTGAGGAAAAATTAAAAGCTCAGTCTACGATATTTTGGCCCATTTCCCATCATCGACAGAGTGGGTTCTGTGGCGTATAAGCTGTTGCTTCCCTCTAATGCAAAAATACATCCCGTCTTTCATGCATATCAGTTTAAACTTTGTAAAGGTGATCATGTGCAACCATATGTTCCACTCCCAATTACCTATGATGACTTCAATCCTGTCCTCCAACCAGCTGCCGTTTTGAAATCTAGAGTGCTTATTAATGGTACGTTCGTCAACATCTGGTTTAGTAGGAAGGCCTAGATGTGTCTCAGTCAACTTGGGAAGATCACAAAGCATTGCACCAAGCTTACCCTGACTTCAACCTTGAGGACAAGGTTATTCTCAATGGGGGTGGAATTGTAAGAAATTTGGTAAAAGCAGGGGCAAATGAGGCAGACCAGGAGATTTCTAAAGAGGGACACGTGGCAGCTGATCCTTTGCATCAAGGAATGAGAAGAAGCTCGAGAGCCAAAATAACTAACACTAGGCTGAGTGGATATGAATTGGCCTAGCAAGTAGTATTTAAGTCCTGTTAGAGGGGAGGAAATGATTGTGGAATTCTTCTTTCTAGAACCTGCATATTCTGTTAAAAATTATTCTCTCTTCTGCTCTGTATTTCTGTTGCAATCACGTTTCAGCTTTTGAACCACAATAATACAGTGACACCAAGAATATCACTACAGATTATCTCTCCTTTTGGTATTTTTTGTATTTGCTCATTGATATTCTCTTCTGCCATTCCGTATACATTTTAGTGAGTCAGATATGAGATTTCTACGAGTGATTTTCTTGATGCCTGTGGCTCTGCAGAAGCTGGAAATGCACCTGTATCTGATGGGAAAGAGGAGGAATATGCTTGGCTTGCAGAGTTAGAATCACCTAGTGATCTTTATATGCGTATGGGGGTATATGCTGGTCCAACTATTCAGCCCTAGCTCTGGTTGCCTGGATTTTAAAGCACTTTTATGTTTCCAGTTATGAAGGTGGGTGACGTTAACGCCTGAAAATACAGGTATCTCATATTGCACCTGAAAGCTAGAGACAAGAGGATCTAAATTGTTTAACGATGGCATGTTCTGGTTTATATATGGCTTCTTTTGCAAATGCGTTTAAGCAAAGATTTTGATAAGCAAATCTGCTGTTTCTTTGCTATAAACTTACAAAACTTTTTATCTTTATTCCTTTATTATGCGCAGATGTGAAAGAAGAACTACAACCACTGTGCTTTTATCGAAACATAAGCTTCCCCACGAGAAATTTTAAGTGCAATGGCCTCTTTCTTTCTCATCTCATGAAATAATAATAGATGACCTCTTTAATTTCAGATTAGATAATTAAAAACAATCTTTTTAAAATTATATTCAAAATTACATAATTTAAAATTGTTTTAAATTCTATACAATAATCTGTCATCTGAAATATATTATGAATTGCATAATATAATCTATAATTTCAGAGTACATAATTTAAAATATAATTTTAATTTACACCATTAGAAATATGTATCAAGATTGCCTACATTGCAAATTACATACTTCAAAACAATAAACTAAATTTCATAATCTGTAATTTTATTTGGAATTACATACACTATAATTTTAAATTAATTATAGAATTTAGAACTGTATCTCAAACTAAATAATTCAAAATCATATCTTAAAATATGATTTCAAATTATTTTTAAGATACGATGACAGTCTATTATTATATTATAGATTTTCTAAAAGAAAGTATGAGAGTAAATGAAGAAAATGTCCAAGTCAAAACCCTTCTTAAGGCTAACTTTTGAAAACCGAGAAGTTACAACAATGGAACCAAATTCACTTGGTAATTATTTAAGTCTAATCCCTTCTTAAGGCTAACTTTTGAAAACCCAGAAGGCTACAGCTATTTCAAAACTCAGGATTTTCCTTGGTAAATAAATGAAGTTTATCTTTTATCAGGTCTGGTTCACTCTAAGGTGATCTGAAAGCCTCACCCGCATATGGCACACCTCCAAGTTCTTCAATTCGAAGAAGCTGAAAAGAAATTGAACACATTTGTTGTGGAGAATGCATGTTAGATCATTCATTCTAATGCAAACCATCAACATGATATTAACAATTGCTAAAGAAGCATTCTAAAAAAATACATTTTCTAGATCAATGATATTTCATCTGCTGAAAACAATATAAATGAAGTTTGAAACTGAGAAATACTAAATAAGTATACCAAAAAGAAAAAAAAATGAGACATATATGGTGACATGATTAACAAACACAATTTGCAATAGTCTAGTTAAGATTATTTCTGATTTCTAAGTTGTTTTAAAATATTCATTATATCGGCTGAGCTAAAACCTTGAATACAAGAGGAAACACAAGATTCCCATTACCTGATTATACTTTGCCAATCGCTCACTTCGGCAAGGAGCACCAGTTTTTATCTGCAGAACAGAACATGGATATAATGAGTTTAAAAGTGATAACATCACAATTTAAAGTAGCTAAGAATATTTTTATTCAACAAACAAATTATTAAGGATATAGAACCTGTCCACTGGCCAAGCCAACAGAGAGATCGGCAATGAAATTATCTTCGGTCTCGCCACTCCGGTGACTAACCATGACACCCCAACCTGCAGCCTTTGAGTCAAGTGCAGCCTGAATAGATTCGGTTACTGTACCAATCTGGTTAACCTGCACTCCATGGATGACAAAAACATCAATTGAAGTGTCAATTGTATTGCAAGTGGTTTTTTATTAGTTTTGGTAAGATGCAAATGAATACAATTTTCTGAAAGCAAGTTGAAAAGAAGAAATGTTAGGCAAACTAAAGTAAAAATAGAATGAAATTAAATAATCCCATTGCATATTAGCAATTAAGAATTATAATTGAAACAAAAATTGGGAAAGACTGCTAACCTTTAGAAGCAAACCATTGCAAGCCTTCTTCTTGATGGCCTCAGCTATTCTGACTGGATTTGTAACTAACAAATCATCTCCTACAAGTTGAATGTCAACAGAAGAAAGCAGGGAAGTCCATGAACCCCAATCATCTTGATCGAACGGATCCTCAATTGACACAATGGGAAAGTCTTTTACAAAGTCTTTATAATGTTGACCAAGACTCTGAGCAGAGTGAACATGAGTTCCATCGTTTGGCTGCTTCTTGAAATTCAAATCATACTTCCCATCCTTGGTGTAAAACTCAGAAGCCGCAACATCCATACCTATTTTAATCTGTACCATGGATTTTCATTTCTAGATAAGCACAAGTGAGTATTCAAATTATGCAGTTAACAAAATGAAAGCAGTATCCACCTTTCCAGTATAACCAGCCTTCTCAATGGCATCCATGAGTAAAACCAACCCCTCCCTGTTATCCTGAACGTTCGGTGCAAATCCTCCTTCATCTCCAACATTACATGCATCTTGCCCATATTTTGCCTTGATTATCCCCTTTAATACATGATAAACTGTTCTACCAGAAATAATCAAGTTAACAGATTGTCACCATATCAAGATCACAGGTGATGAGATTAAAAAGGTCATGAAATGTATGCCATATGCAGTCATGAAAATTGGAGTTTGTACTAGCCATAATAAAATCATATGCCCTAACAACATTAGAATGAAAACTAATATCTGAACTCATAAAATCACACTCACCAGAATGATTGAGCTATTGACCAAAAGAGAAGTCATTAAGTTGGATGCAAAAAATAAGAAAACACAATGCAAAAGATGTATGATTACATGTGACAAGCATACTTCCCCAGTGGTACAGTCAGTAATAAAGCAGAAGATTTCTAACCTTCACTGCCCATGCGGAGTGCCTCAGCAAATGAAGTTGCTCCAACTGGTAGTATCATAAATTCTTGCATAGCCAAATTATTTCCAGCATGACTGCCCCCATTTATAACATTAAAAGCTGGAACTGGCATAACAAGTTCCTTTGTTCCTGAAATCTCCTGGATGTGCTTGAACAAAGGCACTCCTTTTGCTCCTGCACCAGCTCTACATACACTCAGTGAAACTCCCAATATTGCATTAGCCCCTAGTTTCGATTTGTTAGGAGTTCCATCGATTTCCAGCATAATACCATCAACATCAGCTTGGTTCCTTGTTAATCACGAAATCATAAATGTCAGTTGTACAGCACAGCATGTCAAAATCAAATCCCCATAATTTTGGTTAGAGTTCATGTAAATACAAGTTTCTTTTTTTCTTTATTCCAAAAACAATAACAACCCCAAAGAAATGGTGGAGATATAGTTTATTGAAAGCAAAAATAATATAAAGAAATAGCACTTCAAAAGTGGTGTCCAAATCACTATGTATGGTGTGCTACATACACCAAGTTCAGAATAACTCCTCTAACTCCATCCATATCACAATATTTCACATCAATTTCATCCAGAGCTGTTTCTAGGGAATCACTACACACTGCCACAGCATGAGTTCAGATTATCAACATTTGGAATGACTTAAGAATCATTAATCATTAATGAAAAAACAAATTTAAGCCTTTAATGTTGATTGCGAGGCTCCTGTTACTTTACAAAGGCCCCAAAACTTGAATCGTTTTTTAATAACAGACTACTAGGTAACAAATGCTGGTATAAAGGAAGCATTAGATCAGCAGCTGACAAGTTTCAAAATACAAAAAATGATCGAGATTTGATATACATTCGACATATATATGATTGAATGTGTTTATGAATATTTGCAAAATTGATTTGAGTTAAAATTATTCTCAATGTCAAGTTAATTATGTTTAGATGTCTTCTCCTAAAAAGTAAATTTGATGATAAAGTAAAACTTCCGTGTAAAATGTTCAACCTAAAGCAAAAGGCATTTTTTACTACCTTAAATCAAACCAAAATTTGAAGGCAAAATCTATTTTACCTAACAAAGAACAAATAATCAACTTGAATAAAATCACATCTGACACAATACAAAACCAATCCTGATAAACTGTGATAAACAAACACAAACTTAACATCAGCTTTCATCTCTTAATATTCATTCCCCTCTCTGGTTATATTCGAACCACCCCCATATTGGCTGATTCAATTTTACAAACTTTTTCACACACAAATGCAGTATTACTCTTCAATTTTCTTCTCTTCCAAACATTCAAACATGCCATAGAAACCTTCTGAATCTAGAGCCAACGCTCCCTATTGATTTCTTCTACAATTCCACCTACCCTTAATTCCTTCATTCTTCACTTTACCTACATTCAACACTAACAACAATAACTAACCAACAGAGAAAAGAAGTCCATTACCTAACGTCGACGCCGACAAGTTTCGGAGCCAAAACCTCGTTGATGTTCCTAACGGCGTTAAGAACGCCCTTCCCTCCGTAAACACTCTTGTCCCCATCCCTCAGCTCCAAAGCCTCGTAAATCCCCGTCGAGGCGCCGCTCGGCACCGCCGATCGGAAAAGTTGGTCCGTCACCAGATCCACCTCCACTGTTGGGTTCCCCCGACTGTCCACGATCTGCCTCGCCTTCACCGACTTCACCTTGCACTCCCTCCCCACCGTCGTCGCCGCCGCGCGCACAGTGAGAGAGCGGCGCCGGGTGCGTAAAGTCACACTCTGAGGTGTCCGATGGGTACAGAAAGAGGAAGAAGAAGAAGAAAAGGAAGGAGGTGTTTTGGTGAGTGGCTGATATATCAAACTTTGAGCCATTGTTGTATGAAGTGTGTGCTTGAATGAGATTTCTGATGAAATGAGAATGTGGGTGGCGTGAAAGGTAACGCCTTTATGTATGCGAAGGAAAGTTAGGAATGTTAGGGTAGGTGGGAAACTCCGCTGAGGGCGATGAAACTTACTTAACTGGAACAGTACAGAACAGAAGCCTTAAAAACAACGTCTTTCGGAGGTTGTTGTGTCTGAAATCTCTACTCTGAGTTAGTAAGGTGGTGGCGTGGTAGGTGGTTTCTTTTCTGCATGCGCTTTTTCTATGCTTTGTACTTGTCATAACATTACCCACTTAGTCAACTGTCTTTTAAATAATAGCCATCGACTAGAAAAAGATATATAAAATGTTATGTGATTTTAAAAAATTATTTTAAATTAACTTGATAAGCTATTAAATTTTCAAAATTTGGGAATAAAAAAAGTTGTTAAAGAATTTTTTTTTATTAGAGATTATATATCAGTTTGTTAATTGATAAAGATTGAAGACTAATGCAATTTTTCAAAATTTAATATTATTTTTCAAAACTAATGCAATCTTAGTGGAGAGGGTTTGTGGAAAGAAATTTTAAAATCTAAATATGAGTTTCGGAGAAATTTGATTGATAGTGGTAATTCTGTCAAAGAATCAAGTGATGGAATGATTCGAGGACTATGTGTGAAAACATAAAATATGGGAAGTGATTTGATGAGAATGTGGAATATAAATTAGGGATAGGTTCTGAGATTAATTTTGGGGAGATAAATGGTTAAGAAATTTTCCTCTCATGTATGGAATTTTAGGATGTATCTAAATGCACTAATTGAGGGGTTAGAGAGTAGGGGATTCAGGCTGGTAGAATGATATGTAGAGTGTAGGAGAGGTTGGTTTGAGTAGGAAAAGTCACTTATATCAACCTTAATGATAAAGTTAGAATAAATTTCTCTAAATGTGAAAAGGGAGGATGAATGGAAGTGGTGTGATGTAGAGAGAAATTTATGAAAAACTACAAAGTAATCAACAAGGGGATGCTTTCTCTAGATAGTTTTGGAAAGTCAAAGCTTTTCCATCGGTACAATTTTTAGCTTGAAAAGTAATTTTGAATAGAGTAGCTACATATGTGTAATGTGTTGTGAAATGGAGGAAACAGTGTGTCAACTATTTTTTACATATAAAGTGGCAACCACAATATATAATACGTGTAAAAGATGATGGATAGGGACAATTTCAATACAACATTATCAAGCAATAAATCACTTTCAACAGTTTAGTAATTTAAAGTTTAGTGTCAAAAGGCAATATCAATTGAAAGTATATGTAGATAGCAACTATTTGGGATATTTGGCATATGAGAAATAGAATTATAGTATGGATGGAGAATAAATATTTTGATTAGCACATATTAAAGCTTGGATATGATTAACACATAAATTAAACAAGTCACACTTTTCATACCCTGAATAGTAACTTTGTCCCCTTATCTATATATGATTAGTAGGATAATAATAAAGTTGGTTAGTGGAGGATGATGTGAATTGGGAACGTAAGTTTGGTTAGCTTTTGGATAACCTCTACTTTGTTTTGCCGGTAAAGACCTTTTTTAGTGAAGCAAGATACTGATGGATAAAGTTGTAAAATACATTAGCGAAAGACTAACTTACAAAATCATTACTTGGGCGAATCTATTATATCTCCTACATCAAAAGCAAAAATTAAACATAGGGTTGCATTGCAGTTATGAATAACATTCAAGAGATTATATCCTAATTTCTAATCTTTCTCCTTTCTTTATTGTGGTTTTTTTTTTCAAATTGAGGTGTATCCTAATTTTTTTAGTTGTTAATTAGCCATTTTTTCATGTGATGGTTCTTTTGTAATTTTATATTATGAGCTTTGTATTTGTATTGTATCTAGAGTTTTAGCTTTAATGGTACTTTACTATATACTTATTTTTTCAAGTTTTGCATGAGAGTTAAAATACTCCAAATGTCTTACATTATTTATTTAATTAATTTTTATTGATAAAGATCTTAGTGAAAAATAGTTTAGATACATGGTTCATGTTATTGATATTATCCAAAATATTCTTTTTAATAATTTTGAGAACAAACATCTTATATTATAATATTATATTAACTTAACTGGGAGTAGTTTCGATGTATGTATAAAGTTCATATTTTATATATATATATATATATATATATATATATATATATGTGTGTGTGTGTGTGCACGCGCACGCGCGCGTGTGTTTTTCGTGTATCACTAGTATAAAATATGGTTTCAATTTATCTATTAGGTTTTGGTTTCAACGAAAACAATGCATAAAAAGGTGCGATGATTTTTTTGTAATTTTCGTGAACACATTGACCTTCGTTAGAAAAAAATTCAAGGTCATATTTTTATTTTCGACTTCAGCTAATAAAAAAATCGAAGTCTAAAGGTGAGTCACATATGTAAAAATTTAAGTTTTTCAACTCAGTACATACTAATTAGGATATATGGCATCGGTTTTCCTCAGAATCGATGTCACAAATCCTAACATTCCCTCTTCAGAGAAATATGTCAAAATTTTCAGATTTTGAACAAGTTTATGACCTCGGTTCTTGGCATAACCATTGTCATAGGATCCTAACTTTGCACCCTATAGAAGGAACTTCAAACTATTTAGATTATAAAAGCGATCTTATGGGCTCAGTTGTTCAAAGAATCGGGGCCATAAATCCCTTTTGCTTCAGTTTTACAAAGAATCGAGACCAAATGTGTGAGTAAAAAATCAGAAATGACTCTAAAACTTTTATTTTCTTAAATATTTTGTGATGTTTTTGGCATTGGTTCTTAGTAGTAACCGATGCCATAGACTACATATTGTTTCAGTTATTAAAATAATTGAGAAAATATATTTTCGCATTGGTAAAATAAGCACAAATTAACAAAACCCTTTATAGTTTCTTTTCGCTTTTCTTGATTGCTCTCAAACCCCTCCTCTTTGTTTTGAGGGTATTAACGAATGATGGGTTCATCACAAGATTGAATGAAAATGAGATGAGGATTCTGCATCTAATAAAGAAGCATAAAAGTAATGGTTTAAGAAAAACTTTACCCAAGTTCACAGTGGACACCAAATAATTTACCAGGATACTTTGTTTTGAAGGTGGAAATAGTGATATCTTTGAGAAACTCAATTGACCCTTTTAAGATATAGATGTCAAGTTGTTCATTAAAGGTCCTTTTAAAATATAGATGTCAAGTTGTTCATTAAAGATCGAAAAAAGATCTATCTATAATTTTTTTATAACTTTTAAGTTTGGTAAAAAAAAATTGAAAATATCATGGTATTGAGTGAATAATATTTCATATATTTAAGTAAAATGTTCATTGTTAGCTATAAATAAGTAAACATATATAATTATCAATTTTTTATCAAATTATTCAAATACACTCAAGGTATTTTAATATATTATGATATGATGCTGCCTAATCCTATTATAATTATATTTGAGAGTTTGTTGGATGTAGATGTAGATACAAGAAGATAAAGTGTTCTTTTGAAATAACGAGCTGCAAATAATATGAAATAAGAGAAAAGAAGAAACATCTAGATAGGTACAAACTTTTTTAAGATATTTATATTGTTAAATGTATTTTGATAAGAAGTTTTACAATTTCTAAGATATAATTTGAATTAATCTCATTTCAATTTATTTATTTTTTAAAATATTTTGTGTGAAAAAAAATGCAAACTAAGTAAATTTTATTCTTGTTTGAATAAAGTATTCCAATTATCACCAAATATAAAAATTATGCAAATATCAAATAATTGTTACAAATTTAATTAAAATATCAAATTTGATTATCCTTTGCGATCGATCATGGTTTATGTTATTTTTCAATGAAAGTTCATTAATATATTTTTAACATGTTGATGGTTGGAGTTTTTTTTCCAACTTTTATTCAGTGTCGACTAAAAAATTTCCTCAATGGAGTAAAAAAATTATAATTAATGTTAAGTTTTTCTAGTTAACATTGAAAAAAGTAATAAACTATCGAACAAAATTAACATAATTAATCATTTGATGATAAATAATCTGACGAAAAAATAATCATGACAAACATCAATTAAAAAAAAATTAATTCACATCCACAATAAAATAGTTTCTTTTGGTAAATATACTTTAATAATATAGAGTAAGCAATAACAATGGTTTTTAAAAAAATATTTAAATCACAAAATAACTTCTATTAACATCAATAAAAAAAAAATTGAATCAACATCAACCCAAAAGTAATTATCTCAATAATGTCTTGATCTTAGTTAAATTGATGGTATCCAGAACCAAATTGAACTTGCAGAACGAATGATAAGATGTGAATTTGAGAATATGGATACTTCCAAATTTTTATATTTTAGGTAAAATTTGAAATTCTCTAATTATTTTTTAGTGAAATTCTAGAATTTTATGTTTTGAATTTTTTTACCTAAACAACATATTGTACATAAAACATTTCAAATTCTCTAGAAACAATGAATTGTCCTATTAAATTTTCCTATCTAAAATAGCCTGTTAATTCACAATGGAATGGAAGATATATAGACATGAATGTTCTACTTATAGAGTTTGAAAGATCATCCTAAATTTTAACTAAAACAAAAAGTAAGACTTAAAATTCGGTTTACACCAAAAATTAACATATAACTAAACATAAACTAAGTACGTAGTAGTCACTATATATACTTAGTCATTAGTGAAATAAGTAGTGACTAATAACAAATAAATAGATATGTTAAAGTGTTTATCAAAATTTTGACTTGTCACTAAAATAATAATTAGTTTATAATTAATTCATAATTAGCAGTGACACAAAAGTAACCGTAACCCAAAATTTGAAAACTTGTATAAGCACGATTTCAAAGTTGAAGCCCTCAGAAACCATAACACCGTTACCACCCTTAACTCCCTCTTCCTTTCTCCTAATAAAACAGTTACGCTTCTTTCTCTACTCATTATTTCCACACATACATCGTCGGAAAATGTTCCGCATAAACAACACCTTCGTCGGAATCCTCCACACTCTCCCTCTGCTCCTCGGCCTTGCCGCCGTGGGTGTCTCCGCTTACATCCGCGTCCACGGCGACTGCCAGAAGGTGCTCCAATACCCGCTCTTATTCAGCGGCCTCTTCGTTTCCGTCGTCTCCGCTCTCGGCCTCGTCGGCGCGTTGTGCCGCGTCAACGCCGCCCTCTACCTCTACCTCATCGTCACCTTCTTCGTCATCCTCACCTTCGCCTCCTTCACTCTCGTCGCGCTCTTCGTCGTCAACAAAGGCAACGCGCCGCACCGCGCCTCGCGCGTGGGCTTCACCGTACGGGACTTCTCGCCCTGGCTGCGCCACTACGTCTCTGACGACCACATCTGGGAGGACACCAAGAGGTGCTTCTTGCAAGCGCGTATCTGTCACGGCCTCGCCGTGGGCGCTAACAATGTCTCCCTCGTCTTCAAACACTCAACTACCACGCAGGTTTCCCACAGTTCCCTTTAAGCACTTGCAAAAGTAACATTATTTTCAAGAGCAATTACATTATAGATAGTTCTCCGATTCTCCATTGTTATTACTAAGTAGTTATTATTCATCCATTTTAAACGTGATAGCAATGATTTTTCACGAGATTCAATGAGTTTAGAAATATTGAAAGCAAATAGAAATGAAACAAGGGCTATAACTTTTGTATTTATGTTTATATTACCCGAACGACGTACTGACCTTTCTACAAACAGTTTGGGTGCTGCAAGCCGCCGGAGCAATGTGGATTCAAACTGAATGGAACGTTGTGGGAGGCGCCGAAAGCGGGTGCAGCGGTGGAGGATTCTGATTGTAGGGTTTGGAGCAACAGGGAAGAGAAAATGTGTCTTGATTGCGATTCATGCAAAGGGGGAGTGCTGGCCGGAGTAAGGAAGCAGTGGAGAGATGTGAGCATACTGAATGCGTGCGTGGTAGTGGTTCTGACCATCATCTACGTCTTCGCCTGTTACGCCATCAGAAACAACCGATTGGAGTACTCCAAATACACCGCCCAGAGAAACATGAGAATGAGAAAACTTACCTCAATTCACGATTGAACCCTTTTATTTCTCTCCATGCCTTAGGAACATCGTCTTTCGTTTTTTATTTTTTTAAATTACGTTTTTAATAATCATAATATCTTAGTCTATTTCTTTAGTAATGTAATGTAATTACAATATATTTTATTTCAGGTAAGGTATTTATCTTTAGTCAAAAGATTTTATTTTTATTTTATTTTATTTTATATTTATTTTACCCGACTTGAAAAGTCTCAGGCATCACTCATATGTTAGACTTGATGTAACACTTTAACATTTACAAGTTTTAGTTTAACTTTAGTTAATAATTTCGTCACTAGTTAGTGGAGAAAACTTAACCTTCAAATATGCTGATTTTACCAATTTAAGTTATCCTGTGTATTCATTTGTTTGTAGATCTCTTTGTAGTTTTTCTATAATTTTAAGCATGTAAAAATATTGTCCAAATCATAACTTTGATACCACTTGTTGAAAAAACGCATTGTCTTTACTCTCAAGAATCACCCTACTAATAGAGAAATAAATATAGAGAAATAAATAAAAACAAGAATACACAAATAATATAAATCCAGAGAAAAAGTCATAATCATTGTCTAAAGACAACCAGATAATAACATTATGTGAACATTTGTGTAACACATAGAAAACACTTTCAAACCCTTTGACCTCAAGTATACCTACACTCTTTAGAACAAGAATTTAACATTCTATTGCAATAGTATATAAGAAAAAAAGTCAACACTAAATCAAAGTGTGTTAAACTTAAGATGACTAAAACCATAAACCTAGAGTCCATTGTATAACCACCAATACTCACTCTTTGCTTATTCTAAATGATATGAAACTTTACAATATACATAATTTTCAATATCAACCTATAGTAAAGAAGAAAAACAAAATAAAATCCAATTGTTGCGAGAATACTAAAAAGTTCTTCTAAAAGCAAAGGTGAAGTAGCAATGTTCTTTATTGTTTGTACAAAATTTATAGTATGAAGAAATAAGGAACATATTTTTGTTGTTTTTATTACATATATTTTTTTGCTTTTTTCTTCCTTGCTTGCTATGTAACATTAAAATAAAATGGGTTTTAATATAATTTTCGGAAGATAATTTAGAATCATTTCTTTAGATAGAAAAAAGTTTAAGGTTGTGAAATTTCTCTTAGGAAACCATTTTTCATCTACTTTACTAGATGCTAGTATAATTAAATTTCCTTCTTCCCTAGCTTTTTATTTTCCTCCTCTTTTTCTTCTTCAAACTTTTTTTCTCTTTTCATTTTATTCTCTCTTCCTTCCTTGTTGAAGTGTGAGAGGCAACAAAAAATATTTTTCTTTCTTAATAAGTGAAACTTATTTTATTAGTGAAGATGTCATGAATAGATTTAGGATCATATTGGCATGTCCTATCAAGTAAGATATGTCATGCTTCCATAAAAATTATACCACGTAAAATCTCATCTTTGATATTTTTCTAGAGAGATAAGTATACTTAGTTGTTGGTTAAGTACTATACCACCATCATCTTTGATCATGGGAGTATATAACACTTTGTGATTATTCTAACTGAGTAGATTGGCTTTTTATAAGCCTTCTTGCCAATAATAAGTCTCCTTCTTCATGAGAAAGAGCTTCCTCCTCATAAAAGAAACCATGTTGGATGAAGAATGAGCCTCGTCATGGCTAATAAACTCTTGGGCTTTTAAAAGTATTGATCTTTTATTGGAACACTCAATAACATGGTGCCTTCTTCTTAGACTTGGAGGGTAACCCTCCCTCTTAAGGGCATGGTTAATGTGTAAGGTGGTGGGATAATATTTCCTATAAATTGACTTTCTTTATTTGTTATTCTACCCTCACAATGTACAATAATACAAGATTATTCCGGACTATATGTTATGTCATGGTAAGAAAAACACTCATAAAATCATGGCACATACTTAAAAGTTGTATACATGAAAATTTTATTCATTCTTTTTACAAGAAGTTCCAATAACTTCATTAGGAGTCACAAAATATCAATGAGCACTATACGGGCATGGAATCTGCCATATTTAAGACAAGTTTGAATTATATAACAGTCTTCGTAAAAAAAATTAAAAGTCTAGAGTTATAAGTTGTCTTAATAAGATACACATGACATAGCCAAATTACATTAATACCACTCTTTAAAAAGTTTGGTTCACCAGCAACTAGAGTGAATGGACTATTTAAAGAAAATCAAATTTCAAGTTAGAAATTTATTTTGCGTCACCTATCGTCTTTATCACTAAACTTGGTTTATAAATGCCATGCACACTTCTCTTAATTACTAAAAATATTAACTACCGTTTTCATACATTTTATTACTCAATTTTTTGTTATTGAAAGGTATAAGCCGCATTCTCTGCGCATTATTTTCAAGGCTTTACTTTAATCTCATTGCTGGTAATACTACTTTCAACCTGATGCTTCAAATGTGTAACTTTTGAAAGATGTTGTACAGTTTTACATTGTTTAAGAGTTTTAAGACATTTAAATACTTAAGAACAAAACTGTAACGGAAAATGTTCCAATACAAATAATACTTCTGTGAAACTAAGCCTTCTGCAAATAATATTTGAAATGTTTTATATATCATTTGTGCATTATTTTCTAATTGACGTAAAAGTATTATTTTCCAGTACCAAAAGAAAAATAGTTTTAATTGTGTACCATAATGACCGTGGCATATCTAATCTTGAATATTTGAATAACATGACATCATTATATTTTAGAACTTTGGTTAGTTTCTGTCAGCTGCTGTCGCAAAACCCTTCTCATGACCTTGTTGGATGCCGTCCTTGGAAGAGATGGCAGTGGTACAACTTGAGAAACCTACACAAATGAGCATGTATTTAATGAAAGAACTTGCTCAATAATAAAAAAAAGGAGAAAAAACATACACAGCATCATAGATGGCATTGACGTCGTTTTCCAATTACATTTAGACATTCATCTGGGTAATTTGAGATAACATTTATTCTATATTATGTAGATTATTGAAGTAAAATTCTAATTCTAATTGAAAAACAACACCAACAATACCATATGTGATCTAAGTTTTGCCCAAATAAAAGAGACTCGAGAATGGAAATATGAAAAAAAAAAGTGAGCTTAATTTGCTCTTATAGCTAATCCATTCATTTGAGTTCAGTAAAATACAAAGAAGATAAGATAATCTACACATACAAAGAAGATAATAGCCTACATATGGTGCTAGGTAATGCAAAAGATGAGTTAACCTATTTTAAAAAGGTTAAACCCTTTCACATTAGCTAAGCAATTTTGACACTCCCTCTCGAGAGATGGAACATTCAGAATATGTAACTCTCACATGCAGACTTAGTCAAAATATTTACAAGTTGTTATATTTACAAGTTGTTCATTTGAGTTGACAAACTTCTTGCAAATTTTTCAGGACAACTTCCAAATAAAATGACAATCAATTGTTATATTAATGATTCTCTCATGAAATATAGAATTGGAAACTATATGAATAGCTATTTGGTTACCAGAGGATATTCTCATTTGTTGTATTTGACAATTTCAGCTATTGAAGGAACTTTTTATCCATATAAGCTCTAAGTGAGTGTCAGAACTCTTTGATTTATGTTGCAAATAATATTTCCTTATACAGTTTAATTACATAATTAGCATGAAATAAGTGAAAACTAGATATAGGATTAAGTCCTCTTATACAGAAAATACATATAGAATAATATATTTATAATAAAGAATAATACCAAAAAATATGGGCTACGTTGTAATATTATAACTAACATAAGATATTGTAACTAACTATATCTTAACAATATCTACCACTCTTCCTCAAGTTGGTACATAAATAATGTGTCAAGCTTGTTACAAATATAATTAAATTTAAGTCCTCGTAAAGACAAAGGTATTGTTTCATCTAGGAGATGTCATTGTGATTAGTACCTCTAAGAACAATATCATCAACATATACTATTAAATAGATACACCTAACACTTGAGTGACGATAAAAGACTGAATGATCTATCACATAAAGATTTGCAAAAATGAGCCAAAACAAAAGACTCCTAAGCAACAAAACCTAGAAGTTGCTCCATATAAACTTCTTCCCCAAATCTCTATTAAGAAAAGCATTTTTGACATCCAATTGGTAAAGAAGTCATTGTTGAAGAGTAGTCATGGCTATAAATAAGAGAATAGAAGCCAACTTTGCTACTGGAGAAAAAGTATTACCGTAATCCAAACCAAAAATTTGTGTAACATTTGACCACAAGACGAGTTTCGAGACGATCAATAGTACCATCAGGATTAACTTTTATAGCAAAGACCTACTTGCAAACAACAACGAATTTCCCAGGTGGTCATGGGACAAACTCCCAAATTCCACTATTCTAAAGAGCATTGATTTCCTCAAGCAAAGCCTGACGCCAACCACGATGGGCTAAGGAATCACCTACAAATTTTGGAATTGACATAGTAGAACTAGAAATCTATGGTAACTCAAAGCAGTGTAATGATGAGATGGATTACATATAGAATGTATACCTATACAAAAGGCAATTGGAAGTTCAAACTTAGTTGTCAGAGCCGAAGGGGATGGAGCATTGGGTAGTAGAAGTGAGTCATCCAATGAATGATGAGAACGTTGTTGTCAACTATATATAGTACACCTAAAGGGTTGGTGGAGGTGGAGAATCTGGAGGTGAGGTGGACTAGAGTGAGACAGGAAGATCACATATAACATGAAATATTTACTCTACTAGAGTGAGACACACGAAGAAGGAAACTTAAAGTAAAGAGAAGACTCATTGAATGTGACTTTAGTTGAAGTAAAATAACCGTTAAGAGAAGGAGAGAAGCATTTATATCCTTTTTATGATTTAGTGAATCCTCAAAAGACACATTTGTGTGACCTAGGAGATAATTTACCAAGATCAGGACTAAAATTATGAAAAAAACATGTAGACCAAAAGCTTTTAAAGGTAAGGGAGGAAGAGGTTCATGAGGTAACAAAATAGAATGAGGGATTTTGTTATCTAAAACTGAAGATGGCATGCAATTAATAAAATACCATCCAGTGAGAACTATATCACCCCAAAAATATTGAAGAACCTCACCATGAATTAAGATTGTGTCAAGTGGTTTCATTCTTGTGCTCAGCCACCCTATTTTGTTGAAGTGTATAAGCACATGAGGTTTGATGAAAAATGTCATGAGAAGACATAAAATGTTTAAAAGAATGCGAAAGATATTCACGGCCATTATAACTGCGCAAAATTTAAATAGAAATCCCAACTTGATTTTTAACTTCTTTGTAAGAGGATTGAAATGTAGAAAACAACTCAAAACTATTTTTCATTAAAAATAACCAAATACATCTCGAATAATCATCATAAAGATAACAAAATAATGAAATCCTAAATTAAACTTAACACGACTAGGTCCCAAAAGGTCAGAATGAAGTAATATAAAAAAGGATAACACACATTGTGAGACGCTACAAAGTAATGAAGCACGACTATGTTACCCTAATTGACATGACTCACACGACATATCAGATAAATTGAATAAACTGGGAGTAAGCTGCTACATTTTGTCAAGATTAGGATGGCCCAACTAAGCATGAAGGAAAGATGGAGAATCCATAATCGTGCAAACATGTGCAGAAGGTCTTAGATGATAAAGACTTTGAGACTCACATTTGGTGCCAATCATCTATCCCAAACCCAGTCCTATAAACAAATAAGATCTTTGGTAAAAGAAATAACACAATCAAGGGAATGGATAAGATGACTGATGGATAATAAGTTAACTGAGACTTGGAGACATTAAGAACATTATAAAAGGAAAAAAGAGGGAAAAGGTTAATAACACCAACACCATGGGTAAGACCTTAGATCCATTAGCCACGATAACCAAAGGTAAATAAATTGTAGAAGATAAAGAAGAAAACCAAGATTTTTTACCAGGAATATGATTGATGGCACCTGAGTCAAGAACCCAAGGTCTAACAGAAGCAGATAATGCACATGTGTGTACAACAAAAGTAATGGAACTAGGTTTTTGACAATCCTGATACCATTTGATAAATTCATCACTGTCCTATGGTATTAGACAAAGTAGGATCCACATTAGATGGTTGTAAGGGAGGATTAGTTTGGACCATTGCAATAGATCGAGGAGAACGACCATGTAAGGCATGACACTTGTCAATCTTATGAACAAGCTTGTGACAATGTTCACACTTGTGACGTCTTTTGCTCGGCTTGCAAGAACGATTATACTCACCACGTTGAGATACCAAAATAGAGGGAATCATCATCAGCAAAAGCATGTATATGAGTAATCCATTTACTTAGTACACACAAAAAGATGGAACAAGTAGAAGCAAAACTTAGGAGAATAGGGACCCAAAAATCTAATCACTAACATGAGAATAGTCATCAAAAAGTCCATGTAAAGCCAATAACATAAAGAACTTTGACCGTTGCTCTAGTTCTTGAGAAGGAATAGAGACAAGAGGTAATAACTTATTAAAGTCATGACGGAGAGAATGGATTTTACCCAAATATTCAGCCACTGGACCATGACGTTTGGAGCAACAACATCAATAACATTGTGACAAACACCATAAACAAGTAGAATGTCGCTGGTGTATAACAATTTCTTCTATTCCCAAACTTTTAAACTATAGATAGCATCAATTTTCAACCAACGGAAAGCTTTATTAGCTTTAATAGAAATCACACTCTAGGTGAGATGATCAACATACCCATAACTTTAAAGCAAAAGTTTAATGTTTGATGCCTAAGTCTCATAATTTGTGTCATCTAATTTGTCAATGGTTAGATGCCCATTGACATAATTAGTGTACATTGACGAATCAAACGAAGTGGTAACAACAGAGGAAGAAGTCGTTGAGGCCATAGATAAAGAGGAGAGAGAAATCCTCAAAGACAAAGTTCTCTAATGAAGTAAACAGTCACAAATCCAAAACAAGGAGGGGAAGCAATTCAAACACAAGTGATTGTTGCCGAGGGGCTAACACATGCCACCGCGCACGACTAAAAAGCTCTAGTGGACGCAAGATTGGATTGGCACGTGAGAGCTTTGATCAAGGTGATCTAAGCGAAATGGTGGTCAACTAGCCAAGACAATCCGATTGGTGGGATCATCGATCTGAAAGGTGGCTGCGACAACGATTGTTGCGACGGCAATGGAAAAATAGAATAATATATGCTAAGAAAAGGACTTTAAGTCTAATTCAAGCCCACAAATCCGCTTGTAAAGTGAGGTTTTCACCCACATATATATTCTAAATTGACTTTATCTCTAATCGATGTGGGACTTCCAACACACCTACTCACATAGAGGTATATACATCTCGTACATGAGACTAGGCATTAATGGGTGGTCTGAACAATAGTCCTAACAAATTTTGCTAGGATAGGCTTTAANTACTCACATAGAGGTATATACATCTCGTACATGAGACTAGGCATTAATGGGTGGTCTGAACAATAGTCCTAACAAATTTTGCTAGGATAGGCTTTAATAATGGCTTTGTTATCATGTTAAAAAGTGATCTTTAAGCCTAACTCAATCCTACAAAACTAGCTTGTAAGGTGAAGTTTGCATCCACATATATACTCTAAATTGATCTTATCTCTAGTTGATGTGGGACTTCCAATAGACTTTTCTCACGTTGAGGTATATATATATGGGATTATTAGATAACCTAGTATATATATGGGATTATTAGATAATCTAGGATCTGGATATCATGTGACAATAGTGAAAACTAGGTATAAGGTTAATTCCCCTTGTGTAGAAAATACACGTAGGACAATATATTTATAATGAAGAACAATAAAATATGGGCTAAGCCCAAATACACATAATATTGTAAATAACATAAGTTATTGTAACTAACAATATCTTAATGTTTAACAACAACAATAGTAGTTTACTAATGGACACATCAGACAATGACAAATAGAGCAGGATCAACCCACTCTGATACCAATTTAAGAATGGAAAATGAAAAGATTTTTAAAAGAGCTTAATTATCTCTTAGCTGATACATTCATTTATATGGGCTCTTATAACAATAAAATATAAAAAAGATATGGTGATGTATGGATAGGTGCTATACTGAGTTTGCCTACTCTTTCACATATGTAAAACAATTGTCACAAAGAGAAATAATGTGCACACAACTTTTTAACATACTCTTTTATTAATTGAATTTTATTGAAAATAATTTTATGGATCTCCCATCATATTTAACTTTTAATAAAATTTAATCATTAAAATAATGTATTAGTAAAGATTTATTCATAGTACTCTTCTAATAGGAAAATGATCAATACCCGAAACAGTGGATTTAGTTTCTTTTGGAGAGCTGAATTAAAAGATATCCTCAATTGGTGTAAATCTTGCTTTGCAAAATTTGCATCCTTGAATACAACAACTATAGTCAACAACTCAGGTCCACCACCAGAAGGTGGAACTCCTATCGCAGCTGTTTCCAGAACACTGTTATCTACTTCATTGCATATGCGTTCAATCTCAACCGAACTCACCTGTCCACACAAACAGCATGAAATGTCAGATCACACTAAAAGTAGAATTCTAAAAGTTTTCAAACTATATACAGAAAAACATTAGGCTTTCTCACTGACAGATAAACCTGTTTATTAAGAAAGAAAATATCAATAGAAGTAAGAATGAATGATTAGAAGTACAAAACCGATATAGCAAATTTTACTTCATAAGGCTTTAGGGAACAAGCCTCAACTACTTGATATCACCGAGATATAATATATTTTCTCTGTTCACTGATTAGGCTGCACAGTATCCAACTCATGCCACATATCCCTAGTAAAGACTAACATTCCGTTTTGATGCATTCTACTAAGGTTATTTTCTTATAATATTTTAGTTTCATATGCCAATTGATTCTCTCTCCTTACAATTTTCTACCACCTGTAGAAGATTATTACACTCTAGGGAAATCTCTGCAATTGAATTTTGAATCTAAAATATTCAAAACCTGCCAGCCTTTGCTTATATCTTAGTAAGAGAAACCTAAAAAATTTAAAATGAGAATGACACGTCAGAGAACAATTGTACCAAACGAAGTTAAACATGAACTCAAGACGAACCATTGCATACTTTTATACATCAATATTAGTGACAGAACATGAACTCGTTCCCACAAACTACATAAAGAAATAGAGAATGGTTGCTTTGCAACTAAAAGAAGTTAATTTTTATTTGACATATCAGATGTTCATATTCATTAACAATCTAAATAACTAACTAATTATTATCTCGGCAGGATGTTTACCTTGATTCCCCCAAGGTTCATTGTGTCGTCTGCACGACCATGTGCATGATAGTATCCTCTAGCTGTACGGTCAAATACATCCCCATGCCTCCGTAAAACCTGATTAGAGAAACTTAACTGTATAATCTCAGGTAGGCCAGATACCCAAATACCACATAATAAATGCTATGCCAACCTTTCCATTCAATAGAGGCATTCCTTTGAAATAGACATCATAATGGTCAGCATTCAGCAATGTATTTGATGCCCCAAGCATGAGGGAACCAAGAGCCAGCTCACCTATTCCTGAAACATTTTGTGGCTGTAATAGAAAAGAAGATTAAAAATTAGTTAAAGCACTTTGAGTATTATTAGTTTGCTCAAGAAAAATGAAGAGCCATAGACCATTTGAAATTTTTTCAGTTTGTAAAACCTCAGCACAATATCTTCTGAAACTAAAATAATAAAATATAGAACAATCTTAGAAAAAATACAGTGATCACAGAAAAGGTTACGATGACAAAATATCAGACCTTACTTACAGAGTCATACATTACTACGTTACGTCCCTTCTAAGAGTTGGCAAACCAAGATAGAGATGACATAAAAACAGACCCGTGTCTGTATTATTCAACAATTACCCACCCAAAACAGAAGCACAAGAATTACAAAGGAATTGCTTCCTTTCACATAGGCTATTCACTGTCACGACAAACTATAATCCTTCTTTTCTCAACACCCAAAAATAAGAATGTATATACTTTCTCAAACAGGCTGGTTGAAATCTAGTATTGTTAGAACGGGAGCTGTAGTGATTTTTTGTTGTTGCATTGCCATATTGCTTTCTTTAGACCACAGAAAATTCCCTTTTTTCAGCAATTGAGTCAAAGGTCTGGCTCTTTTTCCGTAGTTGTAAATGAAGCTTATATAGTCCCAAAAGTCCCCTTAGGGCCTTCATAGTTTTGGGAATAGGCCATCGAAGGATTCATGAGATCTTTTGGGAATCCATTTCTACCCCTTTACTAGAGATAACATTACCCAATTTTTGAATTCTAGTTGTCCGAATTCTCACTTTTTCCAATTACCATATGTCAACACTCAATTTCGTACGGGTAAGTAAATAAATAAAAATAAAAAAGAGAATAATAATTAGTGGTGTGTAAAAAAAAAAAAAGAAAGAAGAAAATAATAAAATAAATTTCCTTAAAAAAATGTAACTTCAATGCATGACACATCACTAAAAAATATTTTTGAAATAATATGGTAATAATTTGAATCAATATTATGTCAATAATTATAAGCAATAATTAAAAATAATATAATATTATTTGTTGCGTCAGTTTCTTTTTAAAGAGAAAAAATATGATTTTAAAAATGGACAAATTTTCTGACAGTAATTATAATCAATGTCTTGAATATTATTTGATTTGTTTTTCTTGCAACCAAAACATTTTGTTTCCCTATTTTGTTTATTATCAATTAATTTACAATTAAGATCAGATTACCATAATATTACAATATGTGTATAAATACGCACCCTGTCATTGAAAAAAAAAGGGACGAAAAAAAAAATGGAGAGATACTTTGAAATAATAGATAGAAAGAGTGAGAGAGTATAGAGAAAAATAAGTTCTCATGCTAGAGGGACTCTGCCAACAGAAACTACCAAGGAAGAATGGGAAGTACTAAAAGCTGAAAAGGTATGTCACCTATGCACCCTTCTTTTTCTCTTTTTATTGAACTTTGAAGGTTTTTTCTAAAGGTTTTATTTTTTACTACACACAAATAACATTTTTCTTAAATCATAATTTTTCGGCGTATGGCCGGTTTCTTTCCTTTTTCCCACCATTCTTGAAATAAAAAAATACAAAATCTTTAAAACCAAAAGAATGTCAATTTTGTTAAATCAAACCCTTTTTTAACAGATACCTGATTTTCCATCATGGAGATACGTAGGAGCAAAGTCAATCCTTGTCGGGTTCACTTGTTGGATATACCTAGGAGCAAGATTAATCCTTCTCGGGTTCATAAAACAAAAAAATATTTTTTTTTGTTTCTTCATAGTTTCTTTATATTATTATTTTTTAGGGAAAATTAAGTATTTTGAAAAACCACGTCAACTTTATACATTTAATTAAATGTACTGCTTTGTGTAACCGATTCCTGAACCTAAAATCCAATTTTCGTAGACCATGTCTTATTTTACGGTTTTCCATAGTTTTACCAGAATAAATTATGGTAGCGACTCCCAAAATCTTTTCTTAAACCCGTTCGTTTTCAGTTCACCGTCCCGTCGCGATCCCGGTTGCGACACCATAAAATTGGTGTTGTAATGTTCTCAGAACCTGTTTCAACTTTGCCAAATGCCCTTCACATGTTTTGCTGTAAATCAGTATATCATCAAAAAAAGCTAACACAAACCTCCTAGGATATGGCTGCAAAATGGTGTTCATGGCACATTGGGAAGTAGTTGGGGCATTAGTCAATCAAAACGGCATAACTACAGGATTCACCTGTTTTTCTATTCAAGTTTTTAAAAGGTGAGGGTATCTATATGGTCTCACATTAACTAGATCCACTCCAAAATTGATTGGAATTTATGATCCACATCCCTGTGAGCTGGTAGTTCTTTGGGTTCACTAAAGACTCCTTCACAATCTTTTGAGACCTTTCCCAATTCTCTTTGTTGTTTCTCAAATCAGTTGTTCTTTTTATCTCTTGATAATTGTTTTCTATTTTTCACTCCCCACATGATTGAGACAACTTCTAGTTTCCATTTATTTCATCAACACTTGTGGTCATCAAGCTTTTTGCCAAAGTAGGATCCCCCTTAATGCTAACAAACTGGCCTAGTGTGCTAATGTGCTCAAATTCATTGATAAAGTTCTTGAATTCACCTTACATCTCCCAATGTAGCCAACCATTCTACCCCAAGATCAAATCCACTTGTCCTAACTCAAAATAAAAAATGTCTCCTTCACAGTATACTTATCCAACTACACTTTTATGTCCCTTCAACAACCATTTGTTTGTTTTTGATTTCCATCTTCTAATCTNATATATATGGGATTATTAGATAATCTAGGATCTGGATATCATGTGACAATAGTGAAAACTAGGTATAAGGTTAATTCCCCTTGTGTAGAAAATACACGTAGGACAATATATTTATAATGAAGAACAATAAAATATGGGCTAAGCCCAAATACACATAATATTGTAAATAACATAAGTTATTGTAACTAACAATATCTTAATGTTTAACAACAACAATAGTAGTTTACTAATGGACACATCAGACAATGACAAATAGAGCAGGATCAACCCACTCTGATACCAATTTAAGAATGGAAAATGAAAAGATTTTTAAAAGAGCTTAATTATCTCTTAGCTGATACATTCATTTATATGGGCTCTTATAACAATAAAATATAAAAAAGATATGGTGATGTATGGATAGGTGCTATACTGAGTTTGCCTACTCTTTCACATATGTAAAACAATTGTCACAAAGAGAAATAATGTGCACACAACTTTTTAACATACTCTTTTATTAATTGAATTTTATTGAAAATAATTTTATGGATCTCCCATCATATTTAACTTTTAATAAAATTTAATCATTAAAATAATGTATTAGTAAAGATTTATTCATAGTACTCTTCTAATAGGAAAATGATCAATACCCGAAACAGTGGATTTAGTTTCTTTTGGAGAGCTGAATTAAAAGATATCCTCAATTGGTGTAAATCTTGCTTTGCAAAATTTGCATCCTTGAATACAACAACTATAGTCAACAACTCAGGTCCACCACCAGAAGGTGGAACTCCTATCGCAGCTGTTTCCAGAACACTGTTATCTACTTCATTGCATATGCGTTCAATCTCAACCGAACTCACCTGTCCACACAAACAGCATGAAATGTCAGATCACACTAAAAGTAGAATTCTAAAAGTTTTCAAACTATATACAGAAAAACATTAGGCTTTCTCACTGACAGATAAACCTGTTTATTAAGAAAGAAAATATCAATAGAAGTAAGAATGAATGATTAGAAGTACAAAACCGATATAGCAAATTTTACTTCATAAGGCTTTAGGGAACAAGCCTCAACTACTTGATATCACCGAGATATAATATATTTTCTCTGTTCACTGATTAGGCTGCACAGTATCCAACTCATGCCACATATCCCTAGTAAAGACTAACATTCCGTTTTGATGCATTCTACTAAGGTTATTTTCTTATAATATTTTAGTTTCATATGCCAATTGATTCTCTCTCCTTACAATTTTCTACCACCTGTAGAAGATTATTACACTCTAGGGAAATCTCTGCAATTGAATTTTGAATCTAAAATATTCAAAACCTGCCAGCCTTTGCTTATATCTTAGTAAGAGAAACCTAAAAAATTTAAAATGAGAATGACACGTCAGAGAACAATTGTACCAAACGAAGTTAAACATGAACTCAAGACGAACCATTGCATACTTTTATACATCAATATTAGTGACAGAACATGAACTCGTTCCCACAAACTACATAAAGAAATAGAGAATGGTTGCTTTGCAACTAAAAGAAGTTAATTTTTATTTGACATATCAGATGTTCATATTCATTAACAATCTAAATAACTAACTAATTATTATCTCGGCAGGATGTTTACCTTGATTCCCCCAAGGTTCATTGTGTCGTCTGCACGACCATGTGCATGATAGTATCCTCTAGCTGTACGGTCAAATACATCCCCATGCCTCCGTAAAACCTGATTAGAGAAACTTAACTGTATAATCTCAGGTAGGCCAGATACCCAAATACCACATAATAAATGCTATGCCAACCTTTCCATTCAATAGAGGCATTCCTTTGAAATAGACATCATAATGGTCAGCATTCAGCAATGTATTTGATGCCCCAAGCATGAGGGAACCAAGAGCCAGCTCACCTATTCCTGAAACATTTTGTGGCTGTAATAGAAAAGAAGATTAAAAATTAGTTAAAGCACTTTGAGTATTATTAGTTTGCTCAAGAAAAATGAAGAGCCATAGACCATTTGAAATTTTTTCAGTTTGTAAAACCTCAGCACAATATCTTCTGAAACTAAAATAATAAAATATAGAACAATCTTAGAAAAAATACAGTGATCACAGAAAAGGTTACGATGACAAAATATCAGACCTTACTTACAGAGTCATACATTACTACGTTACGTCCCTTCTAAGAGTTGGCAAACCAAGATAGAGATGACATAAAAACAGACCCGTGTCTGTATTATTCAACAATTACCCACCCAAAACAGAAGCACAAGAATTACAAAGGAATTGCTTCCTTTCACATAGGCTATTCACTGTCACGACAAACTATAATCCTTCTTTTCTCAACACCCAAAAATAAGAATGTATATACTTTCTCAAACAGGCTGGTTGAAATCTAGTATTGTTAGAACGGGAGCTGTAGTGATTTTTTGTTGTTGCATTGCCATATTGCTTTCTTTAGACCACAGAAAATTCCCTTTTTTCAGCAATTGAGTCAAAGGTCTGGCTCTTTTTCCGTAGTTGTAAATGAAGCTTATATAGTCCCAAAAGTCCCCTTAGGGCCTTCATAGTTTTGGGAATAGGCCATCGAAGGATTCATGAGATCTTTTGGGAATCCATTTCTACCCCTTTACTAGAGATAACATTACCCAATTTTTGAATTCTAGTTGTCCGAATTCTCACTTTTTCCAATTACCATATGTCAACACTCAATTTCGTACGGGTAAGTAAATAAATAAAAATAAAAAAGAGAATAATAATTAGTGGTGTGTAAAAAAAAAAAAAGAAAGAAGAAAATAATAAAATAAATTTCCTTAAAAAAATGTAACTTCAATGCATGACACATCACTAAAAAATATTTTTGAAATAATATGGTAATAATTTGAATCAATATTATGTCAATAATTATAAGCAATAATTAAAAATAATATAATATTATTTGTTGCGTCAGTTTCTTTTTAAAGAGAAAAAATATGATTTTAAAAATGGACAAATTTTCTGACAGTAATTATAATCAATGTCTTGAATATTATTTGATTTGTTTTTCTTGCAACCAAAACATTTTGTTTCCCTATTTTGTTTATTATCAATTAATTTACAATTAAGATCAGATTACCATAATATTACAATATGTGTATAAATACGCACCCTGTCATTGAAAAAAAAAGGGACGAAAAAAAAAATGGAGAGATACTTTGAAATAATAGATAGAAAGAGTGAGAGAGTATAGAGAAAAATAAGTTCTCATGCTAGAGGGACTCTGCCAACAGAAACTACCAAGGAAGAATGGGAAGTACTAAAAGCTGAAAAGGTATGTCACCTATGCACCCTTCTTTTTCTCTTTTTATTGAACTTTGAAGGTTTTTTCTAAAGGTTTTATTTTTTACTACACACAAATAACATTTTTCTTAAATCATAATTTTTCGGCGTATGGCCGGTTTCTTTCCTTTTTCCCACCATTCTTGAAATAAAAAAATACAAAATCTTTAAAACCAAAAGAATGTCAATTTTGTTAAATCAAACCCTTTTTTAACAGATACCTGATTTTCCATCATGGAGATACGTAGGAGCAAAGTCAATCCTTGTCGGGTTCACTTGTTGGATATACCTAGGAGCAAGATTAATCCTTCTCGGGTTCATAAAACAAAAAAATATTTTTTTTTGTTTCTTCATAGTTTCTTTATATTATTATTTTTTAGGGAAAATTAAGTATTTTGAAAAACCACGTCAACTTTATACATTTAATTAAATGTACTGCTTTGTGTAACCGATTCCTGAACCTAAAATCCAATTTTCGTAGACCATGTCTTATTTTACGGTTTTCCATAGTTTTACCAGAATAAATTATGGTAGCGACTCCCAAAATCTTTTCTTATACCCGTTCGTTTTCAGTTCACCGTCCCGTCGCGATCCCGGTTGCGACACCATAAAATTGGTGTTGTAATGTTCTCAGAACCTGTTTCAACTTTGCCAAATGCCCTTCACATGTTTTGCTGTAAATCAGTATATCATCAAAAAAAGCTAACACAAACCTCCTAGGATATGGCTGCAAAATGGTGTTCATGGCACATTGGGAAGTAGTTGGGGCATTAGTCAATCAAAACGGCATAACTACAGGATTCACCTGTTTTTCTATTCAAGTTTTTAAAAGGTGAGGGTATCTATATGGTCTCACATTAACTAGATCCACTCCAAAATTGATTGGAATTTATGATCCACATCCCTGTGAGCTGGTAGTTCTTTGGGTTCACTAAAGACTCCTTCACAATCTTTTGAGACCTTTCCCAATTCTCTTTGTTGTTTCTCAAATCAGTTGTTCTTTTTATCTCTTGATAATTGTTTTCTATTTTTCACTCCCCACATGATTG
>NW_025910539.1:17668-56881 GCF_018835915.1 Vigna umbellata
TCTAATAATAATTAGTTTTTCTAATGCACCCTTTTGGAGAATTGAATGAAATTAATTTATGTTAATGTAAAGATGGATGAATGAATAAATTGGAACGGGAAAAATATGATTAAATTGGATAATCCTAATTTAATTGTATAACCACTTTTAGTAGTTATCTTCATGATTGACTAATCAACTTTTCTCGACAGTTCTTTTTTTATTATATAGTCGTGTCATTTTCTGATTCCCTTTTCTGGATTGTCATCTTGCAAGGGTGTTAGAGTCGTGCAATAATGCATTATTTTCCAATTTAAACCACAGTGTCGTTGTCACATTAACAACCCACTTGAATTAATGGTGAATACGATCACAAACATAAATTAAATTAAGTAAAAAAAACAGTTTTATGGAAAAACTAATGAATATTTCAATTTATTTATTGTAAATACTTGTAACATCCAAAAATACAATATAAACTATATGATAGAATAATTACATTTAATAATAATTCAGATCAGTCTTAAAATTAACAAGGACGTACGGTTATGGCCGAACGACTTTATAGAATGATTACAATTAAAACTGTATAGAATAAGCAAACATGACCGAACGGTTTACAAAAGGAACTACCGACGGTCAATATAAACTCAAAAGGAAAGGTGACCAGCTTACACTCAAACTAAACTATTGACCGAACGTCCTATTGTTCGGTCTTCATTTCTACTTCTACCAAATTTTTTCTTTAGCGCCTCTTCCAGCAACTCGTCTCCTTCTGCTCACATCCACACGGATGATCATTGCAACGACAAGGACGGACATACAAAACCAGACAACACAGGAAATACAGGGTAAGCTTATGAAATTTAATTCAAGTATAAACATACATTTCTCATATTCAAACACATCAAATACATTTCAACATACGTTTCAAGCAAGGCCTACTACTAGACTGATTGTCCGGACTGTATGAAATCTGTGTAGCTACGACGTTCGTGCACCCGGGTGATGTAGTAACTCGAATACTCTCATCAGCTGCCACCCGAGGTTAGTCCTATCTGTCCAAATACCCCTAAGGACTAGCACCTCCTGCCGTTCCCACACATGACCTACCTCCTCTACGTGAGGACGAGTACTCACGGAACATCAGGATAAACCGCCAGCTTAGCATTACCACATTCATCTTTACCAATTCCAATATTCACTCATGAGTCGTTCCTCCCCGGAAACGCTCGTTCATATTTCACAACATCTCATTACATCATATTTTCTTCATCTTTCATTCTCAATCATTTCAAATTTCCTCTTTGTTCAAAGATTATTAAGACACCAGATACTGAACGTTCAATCCTCACTCATAACGAGGACAAACACTTAGAACGAGACATAGAGGTCTCCAGTTCCAGAATAGAACACGACCGAGAGGGTTACTATCAGATTACGAAAGAAACCGAAGTCAGCTGTATATCGCAAGAATGACTAGAACGACCGTCACTTACAAAGTGAGTCAATTAGATGAACTGACCCTTGAGAGTTCTAACCGGACACAGAAAGAACTAGGCCAAATACTAAGGCTCTAGGCCGAATCAAATGGACGTATACACTCAAGACTTTCGGAGAAGAATACTTAGAAGGATTCACTTGAAGAAACCGAACGCTTATGAATATTTAGCTTATTTGAATTTACATCAAGAAATTTGAATGCCAGTAAATGACCGAGCATGGTAGAGAAGAAAATTTTATTAAAGCTAGGCGAAGGCTATTTTTCGTCAAGATAGATTATACTAGAAACGAGTAAGAGCCTTGGTATAAGACCGAGCACTACTCAATTCGAGAGCTTGGTGTGAGACGAGCACTACTACACTTATAATAGAAAGATTATAAATATAATAAGATACTATTGGAATTGTGTTTAAATAACTAAAATATACAAATACATATATTTACAACATTTAGGTTTATCACTGAATTACTCAGATGCAACTACGCTTGGCCGAACGCTCAAGCATAGTTTTACCACAGAAGACGCTCATCTTCAACTAGGATTCTTTCCAATGAAAGAATCATTTCAAACAAGTTTACTAGGAAAACCAACGGTCAAGGACCGTTCAATGACGAACGTACATTATCATAAGGAAATTTCATATTCAGAATTCATTTACATTCAAACTCATTTCTCAGCATATAAGTTGATAATGTAACACATTCATTTCATAGCACATTCATATTCCTCATACATCATAACATAATAAATCATCCTATATCAATTAATCAGATATCACAAAAATCATGCTTCATGCAACTCAAAGAACGTCCATGCAACACAGCAAAACATACAATTAAATTAAATAAGCTTCCCTTACCTCTGAGCGTGAACGAACGTCCTAAGGACAGAATACGTTTCGCCTGACTGGATTTCCTTCTACCCTTACGTTCCACAACTCTTTAAACTAACCAAACAGCCAAAACCCAAAAGTGGTTCAGACAGGATAACAAACATGCAACCGGTACTTGGTTTGCATGTACCAGAGAACGAACGGCTAAGGACAAAGAGACTTACCAGTTTCAGAACTCAAAACTGTTCGGTTCAATTTGAAGCTTGGACGCCGGGAGTATCCTACAGTGCCTGAACGGAGATCGGAGTAGAGAAGGGTGAGTTTCGGTAGAGAGAAAGCAAGTACTTTTAGAGAGAAGGAGGAGAAATGAAAGGTCAAAGTTTTGGAGAAGATAAGTGCATGCAGAGAGTGTGACGCGTTTTCAGAAAAAATCAGTTTTGTTTAAAATGAACGTCCGCTCATCTGCTGACACCTGCATTCCACTATCTGATTTTCGAATCCTCGTTGCTTGACACCTGGCGTCCGTTCAGAGGAGTTTTGGGTGCGTTTTTAATGAGGTCTGACAATACTTATTAGAAAATTTATCCAATTAATTCTTTAATAAATTCGATTTATTAATTACTTTTTTAAGTTTGTTAGTTGAGTTAAATAAACAAAATCAATTTTTTTAAAAAGTTATTATTTAAACGAGTTGAGAGTTCAAAGTTCTAAAAGTTTCATGCCAAGGATTTATGAATAACTTGATAATTATATATAATATATATATATATATATATCTATATATATATATATATATATATATATATATCTTAATTGGATTGCGAAAAATAAACATGCAAGTTTTGATCAATTGGATTGAAAGATGCAAAAGTGATTGATGTAAAATATGGAATAATGATGTTGTTGGGTTTTCCGACTTATCTCTCATGTATTCATGAATTTATCTTTCTTCATTAATGTTAATGTCACTTTCTAATTTACCTTAAACCTGATGTCTCGGTAAAGAAAGCCCACTCTTAATCAGTAGTTTACAATGTCTTGTCTCCCTAGCAATTATTCATGTATTACATTCGCAAAGAAGCTTAAAGGCAACTGATCCTCCTATTCCTATGTTTAGGTAATATTGCTTCTGGGAGAATTTCCCCAGTTCTAGATTTCTCCGTATGTGCCCATATTGACAAAATTAATAATCATGCAATTGAATAAGTTAAACAAAGCATGCATAGAGTAAAGAGGAAAAGCCCTAACAATTAATGAAGTAAAGCATATATAATCAATAATCAATTCAATACTTAAGAGTTTCAAAGGATTACATCGTTTCCCCAACAACAATGGAGGTTTAGTTCACCATAGACATGGTGAAACTAGATGAAAATAATGAAAAGATTGAAAGATATAACCCTAAAAGTTGAAGATCAGAGCTTTAGCATCCAAAATCTGCCTCCAAAGGGTGAAAGGAGTGTAATTTCGTCTCTTTCTGTCCAAAGATACCAACCCTAGGTCGACTAAACCCTTATATAGTTTATTAAAAATTACAAAAAATAGGCCCAAGCCCAATTAAATGACGCTCAGCAGTTTGGCGCTCAACGGTAAGTGTGGTTCTAAAGAATGATGCTCAGCTGTAAAAGTTGCGCTTAGCAGTGACTGCGATACTTGAATTTGCCTTCAACGATGCCGCTTAAGCGCGAAACAGTGTATCCATCAGCCAGATTGACGCTCAGTGGTGCAAATGGTGTTGAGCGGTGACAACGATTCTTCTTTTGTGCACTTTTCCTTCCTTTCCTGAGTCCAATTCCTTGCTAATTCAACTTCTTTCATCCAATTCATCTTAATTCCTGTCAAAATAAGGAAAACCAAGCATAAAACCCATCCAACTCTCTTCTTTCCAAAACTGAAGCAAAAACATGATTTCAAGCTAGTTTCTAGGTTATAAAGGTTGTTTTTAATGTAAAAAATAAGTATAAAATAACGGTTTTTCAACCGTTATCAGTTGTTCCTGGTTCATGGTGATTCGAGTTTACAACTTTATATTTTAGTTGAAGAGAATGGATAGTACGTTTTTTTTGTATTGGATGGTTTTAAAAACGTAGTGGAAGGAATTGGAAGAGTGCAAAACATAAGAAATCGTTGTCCAAGGACACGAGCAAAATTGCACCAAAACCCAACGAAAACGCATTTTAATCGGTTCAAATGAAAGATAATTCATCAAAGAGTAATGTAATTGGTTCAAATCAAAGATTAATCTCATACATAATTTTCACTATATTCAACATAGTATTTAGAGTCAATGGTTCTGATACCATGTTAAGAATTGTATATACCTCAATGTGAGGGGGTGTGTTGGAATGTCCTACATCGACTAGATATAAGGTCAATTTATAGTATATAAGTGGATGCAAACCTCACCTTCCAAGCTAGTTTTGTGGGATTGAGTTAGGCTTAAAGTCCACTTCTTAACATGGTATCTAGAGCCTAAGATTCTTTTGAGGAAAAAATTATGTCGCACCTGTCATTATACCCACCACTACTAGTAGTAGCGTCGTTTATCATTGATGACGACACCGTCATCTATCATTGCCACTATTGGAGTTCTAGTTTCAACTGACCATCATACAGGTTTAATCATCTTGGTCACATGCATCGGAGCTCCTATGCGCTTTCAACGCCTTTTGAAGTTCTAGATTTCCTCTATTTTCCATCATGCTTAGTGACACGTCTCGTCTCCTCTTAGGCAACGATTTAGAGCATCGAGGTCGCTCTTTTTTCTCTTTTAGGTTCATCATGCGTGGTCCTGATAATGTTTAAAAAATCGTTATTTTATACTTAATTTTGATATTAAAAACAACCTGTATGACTTAGAAACTAGCTTGAAATCATGTTTTTGCTTAAGTTTTGAAAATAAGAGAGTTAGATGGGTTTTATGCTTGGTTTTCCTTGTTTTGGCAGGAATTAAGATGAATTAGATGGAAGAAGTTGAAGTAGTAAGAAGCTGGACTCAGGAAAGGAAGTAAAAGTGCACAAAAGAAGAGCTGCAGTTATCGCTGAGCGACATTCTAAAGCACCACAGTCACCGTTGAGGGCCAAAACTGCAGCTGAGCATCATCTTGAAGAGCCACACTTACCGCTGAGCGCCAAAAGTATCGCTGAGTGCCATTTAATTGGGCTTGGGCCTATTTTCTTTAATTTTTAATAAACTATATAAGGGTTTAGTCGACCTACGGTTGGTATCTTTGGATAAAAAGAGGCGAAATTACACTTTCTTCACCCCTTGGAGGCGGATTTTGGATGCGGAAGCTCCTTTCTTCAAATTATAGGATTCTATCTTTCATTCTTTCATTGTTTTTCATCTAGTTTCACCATGTCTATGGTGAACTAAACCTCCATTGTTGTTGGGGAACCGATGTAATCCTTTGAAACTCTCATGTATTGAATTGATTCTTGATTTTATATGCTTTACTTCATTAATTGTTAGGGTTTTTCCTCTATACTCTATGCATGCTTTGTTTAATTCATTCAATTTCATGATTATTGATTTTGTCGATATGGACACATACAGGAAAATCTAGAATTGGGAAAATTCTCCTGGAAGCAATATTACCTAGACATAGGAATAGGAGGATCAATTGTCTTTAAGCTTTTGTGCTAATGTAATGCATGAATAATTGCCAGGGAAACAAGACATTGTAAACTAGTGATTAGGAGTAGACTTTCTTCACCGAGACATCGGGTTTAAGGTAAATTAGAAAGTGGCATTAACATTAATGAAAAAAGATGAATTCTTAAATACATGAAAGTGGATAGGATGAGTCGAAAATCCCAACAACATAATCATTCATATTTTACATCAATCACCTTCGCATCTTTCAATCCAATTGATCAACACATGCATTCATATTTATTTTTCAGTATTTGCATTTAAACCTAACAGAATTTGTTTTCAAGTCTTATTTAATCAAGAAATCACATAGTTGTCTAGGTCGTGAGTCCTTTGGGAAACGATACTTGGTCTTACCATTTTATTATTACTTGATAAGATTCGGTACACTTGCCGAAGTGTTAACAGGTGCCACGTCCCGTCTCCTCTCAGACAATTATTCAGAGCGTCGAGGTCACTCTTTTTCAACTTTAAAGTGCCTTGATTAGAGAATCTTGGATTTTTAAGGTTTCTCTCTCCTGTTCATCAATATATTCTTTTGCTACTATCTCTTCTAACTTTTTTTTGTTATCAGTGTGTTTGACTCGTCTATATATATTTTTTCTCCTGTGGTAAAAATGATTTTTGTTAGTTTATTTGTAGTCGTGTTGGCTCTTCAACAATGACCTCTTTATCCACTTAATATCAAGAATGCATTCCTCAACAACGATTTATAGGAAGAGATTTATATGGAGCAACCTCCAAATTTGTTGCTCAAAGGGAGTTTTCTGGGTTAGTATTTCGTCTTCTACGTCTTCTTACCAAATCATTAAGAATTTGGTGTCACTCAAGTATAGAAGCAGATATTTTAACCAAGTCTTTACTAATTATATTAGTAACAAGCTTGGTACATACAATTTGTATGCACCAGCTTGATGATAAGTGTTAGATATATTATCTTTATCTTATATTTATATTTTATCTTTAGTTAGTTTGTTATTATTTCTTATTTGTATTTTGGGCTTAGTTCATATTTCTTCTATTATAAATAAAGGATCCTATATGTATATTCAACACAAGGGAGATGAATCTTATACATAGTTTTTCACTATATTCAACAATATTCAACCTTAATAGTTGTATTGTATGCTCATACACATCGACCTCCATCATGTCATACTCCCCTGGCCGACCTCTTATAGGCCGATCTCCATCAAGTTGAGCTCCTTTAGCCAAGTTTTCTAGGTTGAGCTCCTAGAACTGAGTTCTCTAGGATGAACTTCTTCAACTGAACTCTCCAAGTTGAGCTCTCTTAGGGTGTAGCTCTTTCAACCAAGTTCTCTAGGCCAAACTCTTTCAATCGAGCTTTCCAAGTCGAGCTTCTTTAGTCAAGCTCTCCCAAGGTCGAGCTCCTTCAAGATCTTTGCCTTTCTAAAAATTGATAATAATAGCGAGGCCTTTTAGATAGAAAAGATTTTTTTATTTCATATATATATGGTTAATTCATATAAAATTAGTTCATCTATAATATCATATCACATATACATAGGTTTCTTCTATGCTGTAAACTAATTTTCTTTGTGTTTTATATTTAATCGAAATTGAAATTCATTATTTGATTTGAAACCTCAAAACCAAAGAAAGAGTTCTCTTATAGTGATCAAATTCTATGCACTCAACTTGACCCATGTCAAGGTCCTTCAATCAAGCTCTTCATGTCAATCTCCTTTAATCAAACTTTTAAGGCCTAGTTTTATCAGTCGAGATCCTCAGGCCAACCTTAAAGTCTCTCCTAGGTCAATCTCCAAGATTAGTCACAACATGGCCGAGTGGTATTACAGCATGGCATAACAGAATGAGTGGCCAATAAGAGCATGGTCAAATAACAACAATAATGAGAAATTAACATCTTAATGCAAATTAAGGTATGATTAGGTAGTCATTAGGTTGACAAAAGGATAAAGTCCATCACAACTACTATATATAAAGGTTTAAGGTATGACTTTAAGATGATATATATATAATATGCATCAATTGTTAACTAAACATTCATTTATTGTCTTTATCTTTTGCAAATATCATTTGACATTGTGGATAACATAAAAACTGAACACTATGGACAGTATGAAAATCGAGTACTATAAACATTTTGGAAACCAACCTAGAAAATAACTCAATCCATTCAGTTTACTCTAAGAACCAAGAAGTTTAGAAGAGTTTAGAGTAGACAAGTGTAAGCAAAGGATGAGACCGAGTGGTTTAAATCAAAATAGGATTGATATATAGATGAAAATTTTCAAAATTCTCGTCACATTCTCTTAATACAGTTTTATCTCTTCAATTTCTTCTACTCTCTTCTTTTTTTCTCCTTCTCTCTAGAGTTCTTTAATCTCAATTCATCTGTTCAACATTCAGACTGTACCTAAAGAATTTGTGTGTTAAGAGCTTGCATTTCACCGATTGGTGTAGTGGTTAAAGCTGGTAAGTTTCGTTCCTTTAATTCTTGTGAATTTCTAGAATTTCTTGCACATGCAAGTAAACCTTGTTGTTTGCATGTGTTCATCAGCCTTCTCTTTCTCTTTCTAACTTCCTTTTTTTTGTACTTTGGTTGGTGTCTTCTCACCACTCAGTGAGTTATAGATGTTCTTATGATTTTTTGGAAGTGATCAAATTTCTGGAAAGGTAGAAGTCGTTCAGTTTGGTCAAGAGGTAAGATAAGCTAGTTAATTTAATTGTTTGGTTGATGATGTATGAAAGCGTTGTTTGATGGTTTTGCATGTGGGTGAAATTGAATGTTTGGGTGTTAGACATTGTTTGTGTGACATGTTAAATGTTGTGATTATTGAGTTGTCGATTATGCAAACTTTGTAGTGAATTCTAGGTTGAGAAAAATGTCTAGTTTTTGGTAAATTATAGTGTATTTTCACTCTGCAGAATTATCCAGAAAGTCGAGCATTCGTTGTTGACCGCTCGGGCAGGTTCAGGTACTCGGTCATCAATTTGGTTTGGTCTTAGCTGTATTCAGTTTCGTAGTAGTATTCGGTCTTAGTGTTGCTCGGTTTCGTACTGACATTCGGTTTTACAATATTTGTTTTCGGCCTTGGCAATATTTGGTTTGGTATTAGTGTTTGTTATTAGTCATACTCGGTTTTGTATTAGTGTTCGGTTTAGTAGTGCTAGGTTTCATATAAGTGTTAGGTTTTGTATTCACGTTCGGTCTTAGCTGTGTTCGGTTTTGTATTAGCGTTCAGTTTAGTAGTGCTAGGTTTCGTATAAGTGTTAGGTTTTGTATTCACGTTCGGTCTTAGTAGTGTTCGGTTCTGTATTAGCGTTCGATTTAATAGTGCTAGGTTTCGTATAAGTGTTAGGTTTTGTATTCACGTTCAGTCTTAGCAATGTTCTATTTTGTATTCGCGTTCGGTCTTTGAGTAGTGCTCGATCTCGTACTAGCACTCGGTCTCTTAGTAGCGCTTGGTGTTCTACTAGGGTTTAGTCTAACCTTAGTCCTCAGTTTTACATAAGTATTTGGTCTAAGTTATAAGTGTTCGGTTTAGTTCTGGTGATTCGGTTATTCTAAGAGTTCGAGATAGTATAAATGTTCAGCAGTGATCAAGCGTTCGGTACTTAACTGAGTTCGGCTTATGCTTAGGCCTGATAGGTCATTGATGTTCGGTTGTACTCAGGGGTTGTGTTGTTGTCGTTCGGTCGTCTTCTAAGAAAGGTTATTTATTCTTTAAAGGGTTAAATATGTTTTTCGTCCCTTAAGTATCACACGATTTTGGTTTTAGTCCCTACTCAAAACTTTGATGGTTTTTAGTTCTCGAAGTTTTATAACTCTTAGTATTAGTCCTTAAAAATGGATGGCGTTAAGTTTTAGTAGATGTGGCAAACGACGATGCCAGGTTTGATGCCAGCTGTCGTGCCACGTTGATTGTTTCATTTTTCAAGTTGAATCTAACTTCGTCTTCTACGCCACCCAGAAGCTTCCCGTTTCTGCCCCCTCGCCCTCCACGCCCTTCAGCAGCACCGTGGCCAAGAAGGTTCATTTTCACTTTGCGTTGATCGCCAGAGGAACGTGTACAAAAAAGTCTACCTATTTTTTCCCCTTTCATTTGTAAAGTTTTGGATTCTTGAGATTGCTTTTATCCTTTTTTACAATTTGCAGCATTTACAAGAACATGGGAACATATGATGTTTTTGTTAGTTGTTCCCTTTTCTCTTGTGTATTTCTTTCTTTCTCATTGTCCCTGTATAATAAAAATAAAATTTGTAAATTATATGAGGGGCTGTTTTTCTTCTTTTTCTTCTTCACCAAACATGTACAAACTACTGATGATTTTGCAGAAGTTAATGACCTTTTCTTTAAATTGGATTTTACTGTAAAATTAAGGGGAAATCTAAAGAAAAATTTCGAAATCACGGAAAAAGATAATTTTTAAGTTTAGTTCTTACCCAAGTAAACAGTTCCAAAGCCTCCTTCTCCAAACTTCCTAGCTTCATCAAAATTGTTGGTTGCCTCTCTGAGCTCGTCGAAGGAGAAGACAGAGATCCCAAAGTAGACACCTCCACTTTCCATGGACGTTGTATTTTTGAAGGAAGAAGAATAAACGTTTCTTGATTTGTTTCAAAGGCATGAACGTTTCTTTCTTCCTTTCAATAACAAAAGAATAACACCAACCAAGGCAAAAACCCCAACCAGGTATTCCAACACATAACGCTGCAGAAAAAGGGTGTTTGTCGTTTGCACGACAGCTGGCATCAAACCTGGCATCGTCGTTTGCCACATCCACTAAAACTTAACGACATCCATTTTTAAGGACTAATACTAAGAGTTTCAAAACTTCGAGAACTAAAAACCATCAAAGTTTTGAGTAGGGACTAAAACCAAAATCGTGTGATACTTAAGGGACGAAAAACATATTTAACCCTTCTTTAAATGATGATTTCACTGTTTGACTCTGATTGCTTAGTATAATTGCATTGATTTACTATGTATGAGAAATTGTATTAATATTCAAATAAGGTATGATGTTCAACCTGGTATGAAAGAGAATTCCAAGAGGATGTCTCATTGATTGGTTAATCAAGGTGGTGGTATAGTATGAATATGGATAGCGAAATCTACAGCGTTCATCCTGACATTCTAATGATTACCAAGTCTCAAGTAGAGATGGGTAAGTCATGTCGTGAGAATAGTAGGAGGCCCTAGCCAAGGGGGGGTCATACGCTGAGTGATAACGGATTAACCTTGTGTGGCAGCTGATGGGTTTCCAGTTACCACACCTACGAGTGCACGAACGACCAAAAGCTACATATTCATACTAGTCCAGACGGTGGAGTTGCAATGGTCAGTCAATATGGATTTATATGTTTTTTTCTATATGTATGATTATCTGATATGTTTGTTTGTAATGTATGTTCATATGATTATTAAATTACATTAGCTTACCCTTCTTTTTTGTTTTGCTATGTTGCCCGTTCGACATTTTTTTGTGCTATAATCATTCGGTGGATGTGAGCAGAGGATTGTGAGTGTTCGGTGGAGCAGACGCTGGACGAAGAGGACACAACGGTTTAGACTAGGACAGATCAGTCATGTGGGGATTTTGTTTAGACTGATCATTTGTGTTTATAGTTTTGTTCCTTAGGCATATTTCTGTAAAGTTTTAATTTTATGGTTATTTTGGATAACTGTATTGTTAATACTTTATTACTTAGTAGATGACTGATCTATTGTATTATTTTATGTGATGACTCTATTATATAATTATATTATATTTTTGGGATGTTACATTTACCGTACAACCCGTCTTGTTTTTGGTAAACCAAATTCAAGCCTTCTAACTAAGCTAGGTTTAATAAATGAGCAAAATTTTATTCATATGTTTTTTAGTCAGGTAGAAATTTGAAGAGCTTGAACCATACGATTAATTTGAAAAATATAATAAGAAATAATAAACTAAGATGATTGATAGTCCTGATTATGGTGAACTTAAGATTGTATAAGAAATAGAGAAGTAATAAGATACAAAATGGTTTTATATAAGAAACTTATATAATAAGAGGGTATTGTGAAACAAATTTAAAAAATGACAAAAAAAACTTGGGTAAGGTGATTTATATAGATAAAGGGAATCTGAAATCTGAGAAAAAAAAAACAGAATAATGATAATATTGACCACTTTCTAAAATCTGGAAAAAAAAAAATCTCCAATGGTATGCGTGTTTCATGAAATAGTAGTTTTAGTGTAACCAATACAACAAACGACATCTAAAACATGTGGATGTGAATTACAAGTTTCTTTACTTTTGTTCATTTGGCTTGCTAAATAATTCAGTACTGCAAGTTGTGATGTTTCACATCATTGCATTATTCTTATGGTTCAATTTTGTCACTTTATATCTAATCTATGTATATGAAGGGGATTTTTCTATGTTCCCTTATTTTTCATTTTTATTTTTAAGTTACTGTTTTATTTAAGTTTGATTGATTTTTTAAATTTAACTGTTCCTTTAAATTTAGTTACTTTTTAAATTAAATTAAAAAATCATCTACTAAATAAATAAAAACTATTTATAAAAGGATATTTGCTTTAAAAAATCACACTACATTTTTATAAGAAATGATTAAGTTTGGTATGATTATATAATTTGACATTTAATTATTTTGATACATCAAATTATATTTATCATTTATTATTATATAAAAATATTAATAAAAGATTAATAAATAAGAAACAATCATGACGGACAAACCAATTCATAATCAAATAATACATAATAAACTTTCATACTAATATTAGAAAATAAAACAAAATACCATTTAATAATCTTTCTTTTTACCGAGTTTATATTTTAGTAAATTTATCAGTAAAATAATTTTTTTTTTAATATTAAAAACTTTAAATTCAATCTCTTTACAAAGAAATGGACATTTATTCTATGGTTTTCTAAGAATCCAATCAATTATATTTTGATATTACGTTTAAAATTCTAGAGATTTATTAATCTCAAATATGTATCATTACTTAATGATACATGATACAGAAAGTAACTTGATGAAAAGAATTTTTTTTAATGTTCATATATAATATTTTTAAATCAAAACAAAATTATCATTATTAATTAACTTTAAACCCTATCTTCTAATATTTCTAAAAGTGATCTCTATGACATAGTACATAACTGTATATAATAGAAAATATCAGTTATTATAATAAAAATAATTATATGATAAACTAAAAAAAATTTTAAAAGTATTTCAGGATAAATTTTAAAAGTCAAAATAATAATAATGTAAATAAATATTTTTAAAAGACACTTTAACCAATATTTTATAATTTATAAGGTATCAAGTTTTAAAAAAACTATATTGAATATTTGGAAGAAAAAAAAACTAATATTTGCTAACATATAGTTATTTAAGCCTATAAATAATTTCAATTCTCAACCTTCATTAACACGTTATTATAATACAATTAGTGTTATTATATATTCCCCTTCTCTTCATTTTTAATTAATAGTTTATCACGAGCTATTCCAGCTTTCGTAAAATCATAAAATACGTAATAAAAATATTTAGCGATTTTATATATTTATTATCTAACCAAATTATAAATATTATATTGGCATAATTTATTTCATCATACATTTAAAAAGAAGTAACTTCTAGCATTTCAAAACAGAACTATTTATCTTTTTTTTGGGAAATTTTATAAAATAATTTTTGTCCTCCCATTAAGAACCCAAAAAATATTTTTACGCGTTTATCTTTTACGTAAACGGCAGAATTTTTATTTATTAATTCACTTAATATAGTAATAAATTAAAACAATTATTATAATTTTGCTTGAAATAAGAGCAAAACATAATTGTTTCAAATTATTATAAAGTAGTAGTAGTAGTATTTTTAATTATTATGAATAAATTAATTGAATAAGTGAGATTTTCCACACTTCACTTTCGTGGAAGAAAGTGGGAGAAGACTTTGAGAGGCTGCGTAGAAAATATGAAAAATGTTTCTTTCTTACTTTTTTTTTTTTTGTTACGTTTTGATCCCATAAAGTTGGAAGAAAGGAAAAGTTGGGGACCAATTTTATAAATAAATAAATATATTGAGTATTTTTTGTAAAATATTTTTTTTTCATAAAACATATACAATATTAATTATAACTACTAAATTGTTACATATACTAGTTATTGGTATTATAAATTATTTTTTTAAGTTTCAAGATTACAAATTATCATACTTATATTTGTTTTTCTTATTAGTTGCAACATTCCAAAATCTTATGAAAAAAACAAACTTAATAATTCATTTTACCTAAAAAAGGAATGGTAAAAAACCATACTTTCTATAATACCTTTTAATTTCATCATTTACTAGCATTTATCCACTCCAAACATTCTTTTAAACTGACAACATTAAATGATCATGACAAAAAAGAAAACAAAACAAAGAAACACACAAAGGTAAGCTAATATATAAAAAAATATACATATAATTAAAGCATAAATACTACATATAATAAATGAATAAAGCAATCCTAAACTTACAGTTCTTGACTGACTATCTAGATAAGGTATAAATGTCGAGTTATAGCGGGTCATGCACTTGTGGTGCTCTGCAGAGCATTATTAATGGGTTTCACCCTACCACACTCAAAAGGTTAGTCTGTTAAACAACACCTTAGGCCAAGGTAAAGCCCTAGACTAGGACTTTATGCTACTCTCACCACATGTCTCACCTCTCGCTACTTGAAGATGAATGACCATTATTAGAGTGTCAAGATGATCCCTAGTTCTGAGCTCCCTACATTCATACCAACAACACTTTGATACAACCATTAAGAATCTTCCTTAGAAGTCTTACAAACCTCAAATTTATACCATCGTATATTTCAAACCACTTCAGTGAACATAAAAGTAATAATCATGTTGATTACTTCCAAACATACAAGAAATACAAATAAAACAACCAAAACACACACATTCTCATCACAAACTCATATTTAAATAAACATCATACATCTTCCTCATCATGTTATTAACCAACCATTATTTCATCACTCATATAATCATTACACACATTAAACACATCGTAAAAGGTATGAGTAAACTTAGCTAAAATTCTGGTATTTTCTCTCAGTCATCAGGTTTGCTTGCTCAACTAAAGTTCACTCACTCAACTACCAAATCTGCTCGCTCAACTAAAAGGGTCACATAACACACTTGCTCAACAACCAATATGCTCGCTCAGGGAGAAAATCACTGGAACTTACAGATTTAAAATCTTCTAAAAGTCGCCCAACCACCATAGACTCGTTATGTGAACCCAAAAATATTGGGCTTTGCTCGCCTAGTGACCATACTCACGCAACGAGTTTGCAGAATTCCGCAGAATAGTAATCATGCATAATATGGACCTACCAACCTCAAACTTTCTTGCTTCAACCATACCTTCAATTCCTACACAAACTAAATTGTTATTTTAGACCTTAGATGTAACTCACCAACATATTTATGATTCAACTTAAGCACCAATATGATTATTTTACCATAATTTAGATTCATCAATCAAAAATCAACATTTAAAAGCTTACAACTCAATTCTTCCCATTTATAATCACATTTTCGTAAACTAAGTGTTCAAACAAGTTCTAAATTAACTAAAAACATACCTTAAATCTCAGGTTTCTCCATTCAACTCTTATCTCAAAATTTCACTTATTAAAACCCTCCCTTTTAGACCAAAACTAGTCTATAACTCTACCTAGTTACTACTTTCCAATTCAACATCATATTTTTTGTTAACTAAGGTTTTAGACAAGTTTTAAATGACGCTAAAACAAATCCTAAACTGCAATTATCACTCCAAAGTCGCTCCTCTAGAAATTCACATACCAAAACCTCAATTTAGAACACAAACTAGTCCAACAACACTATCTTTTAACCAACACTATCTTTTAACCACTTTCAAATTCTATATAAGCTTTTTACCTAATTAAACTCTAAAAGAACAACATCAAATGATTAAGCAAGTACCAATTCACAATGACTCACAACAACATTCATCAATAGACAAATATTCACTCATCAATATACAAACATCACTGAGCATTCATCTCAATTTGTAACAGATTCAATTAAGCATACATTTCACACTCAACCAAACATAATTACATACTTCTTAACACGAAATAAAACAAATATTAGTTTCCCTTACCTTTTTCAAAGACCAAACTGTTTTAAAGAATCCTATATCACTATTAATTATAGCTCAAAGAGTACACCTACAGACAACGAAAACATGATCAGGGTACACCATTAGAACCACTGATCAGTAAAGAGCTTAAAAGAAAACTCAAACAATACATGCGATAGAGCAAAACCCTAGATGCATTGGAAAATGTTAAACCAAAGAAAAGAGTATAAATTTGACTTACTCTATTTGAGAAACTGATTAGTTAGAGTTGAAGATCTCATTGCAAGGATCACACATGTAGCCTCCGATCTTCAAACAAATAAACATGGTGCGAGAACCCTCAGAGAGGAAAAATAACTCTAGAAAAATGATTTCTAAAGAGATAATGTTTTAAAAATAAAACTCATGTATAATTAAACTATTTATATTAAAATCATTTAATATTAAAATATTTGAGTATCACTATTTTTAAACTACTATCATTTCTAAAATATCATTTTCTAGGTTTTTACATTAGTCAATAATAAAAATTGATATTTAATTTAATTATAAAATGTTAAGAAAAAGTCATATTAATTATGCTCTAAAATGTTATTGAATTATATTAAAGTATGTGTTTTTTCACCAACTAATAATAGGTAGAAATTATTAAAGAATAATATTTTTTTAAATTGATCATAGCACATGCGATTAAACTTAATATTTATTTTTGGTTTACAAAACAACGTGTTTGGATCAATGTGTTTGAACGTATAAAAACCTTTTGGAACATCGCAGTTTAGGTGCCAAAAACTAAAAAATATGATAAGAAATGAAAAATAATATATAAATAAGTGTAATTAGAAAGAATATTTTTTAGTGCATTTAAAATCTTAAACTATCAATAATTTGTATAATTTTTTTAATCAATAGTTTAAAAAACAATGTTAAATGTGAGTGATAACTCTTTTTACATTTTCTACATTGTCAAAGTTTTCAATTTTCAAAACATTTACCCATTTTTTAAATTTCTGACAATGAGATAATGTATCACAAAAAAATAAAAATAAAAAACCAAATTTTGATGTGGTTCCATTCTATTACTCAATTTTACAAAAAAAGGTCATTGTTTTTTTTTTCATTTTATTTTAAGTTTTTTCTATAACATTCCATCATTCTATTAAAAGCTTAATATATTGTTAAATTTTGTAAAAACTGAAAAACTTTGACGGTAAAATAGAAAAAAAAAATTCGATTTTTAACTATTAGTTGTTAGATTAAAAAAAATCCCCTTTAATGTTTAACCACAATTATAGTTATTCTGTTTTTCTATAATTTATACAATTTCCAATTTAGCCTAGGTTTTTTAAAATATTTTGATTAATTAATTACATCTTTTATACTTTAAAAGATGTTGGATTTAAATATCAAAATAGAAAATATAATTTAAATTAAGAATACTGGACTAAAGTCGCGATGTTTTTCAAAATCTGAAAATCAATATTGGCAATATAAAACGAAAATATAGGATGAAAAATATAAAAAAAAATCATAATTTAGTTTAAACATATTAAAAAAAATATTTTTAATAATCTTCTTTTCAATGGCACACAATTATTTTTCGTTAATCACAATGATTATAAATAAATAAATTATTTTTAAAATTCTAAAATATTACTTTATAAAAAAATAAAAATATAAATACTAAGTCATCGCCACCAACTACTTCAATCATTTTCAGTCTTGGTCTTCGTCGTTTTCCGAAACTACTTTATTTTTTAGTTTCTATTCTTCTATTCTCAATTCTACATGATTTAGAGCATTTTTTTTCTCATTTCGGAAGATAGTAAAATGTAACATCCCAAAAATACAGTCCAAAACTATATAATAGAATAATCACATTAATTAATAATTCATATCAATCTTTACACTAAAAGTCGAACGTACGCTTACGGCCGAACGACCTTATAAAAAGAATTATCATAAACTATATAGGATAAGCAAATCTGGCCGAACGGTTTACAAAATAAAATACCGAACGACCATACATAGCAAAAAGGAAAAGTGATCGAACGACCACCTTACAATAACTAGACTACTGACCGAACGTCCTACTCTTCGGTCTTCACTTCTACCTCGACCAGGTTCTCTTCTTCTAGCGCATCTTCCAACAGTTCGTCTCCTTTTGCTCACATCCACACGGATGATCATTGCAATGACAAGACGAATGTACAAAACACGACAAGACAGGAACACAGGGTAAGCTTATGTAATTTAATTCAAATATAATCATACAATTCATACCATCAACACACAAAATAAATTTCGTCATACGTTTCATACAAAGCCTAATACTAGATTGACTGTCCGGACTGTATGAAATTTGTGTAGCTACAACGTTCGTGCACCCGGGTGATGTAGTAACTGGGATACCCTCAACAGCTGCCACCCGAGGTTAGTCCTATCTGTCCAAAGTAACCCTAAGGACTAGGACCTCCTGCCGTTCCCACACATGACCTACCCCCTCTACGTGAGGACGAGTACTCACAGAACATCAGGATGAACTGCCAACTTAGCATAACCACATTCATACTTTACAAATTCCAATATTCATTCAGGAGTCGTTCCTCCCCGAAACGCTCGTTCAAAATCCATACATTTCATTCATATCATATTCTCTTCATCTTTCATTCTCCATCATCTTAATGTCCTCTTTGTTCAAAGATTGTTAAAGACACTTAATACCGAACGTTCAATCCTCACTTAGAATTAGGACGAACGCAGGGAATGAGATAGTGAAGTCTCGAGTTCTAGAATAGGATAAGACCGAGAGGTCATTATTGGTTTGAGAAAGAAATCGAGCATAATCATATATCACTGGAACGACTAGAACGAACGTTACTTACAAAGTGAGCCGATTAAATGAACTGACTCTTGAGAGTTCTAACCGAACACCGAAAGAATCATGCCAAATACTAAGGTTCTAAGCCGGAACCAAATGATTGTATACACTTTAAGACCTTCAGAGGAAAATACTTAGAAGGATTCACATTTAGAAAGCGAATGCCAGTTAATGACTGAACACGGTAGAGAAAATTCTATTGAAGTTGGACGAACGCTATTTTCATCAAGATAGATCATACAAGAAACGAATACGAGCGCTTGGTATAAGACCGAGCACTACTCATTACGAGCGCTTGGTGTGAGACCGAGCACTACTAAACTTATAAATAGAAAGCTTAATAAATATAATAAAATACTATTGGAATAGTGTTTAAGAATAACTAAAATATACAAATACGTATATTTACAAATTTAAGTTTATCACAGACTACTCAGATACAACTACGCTTGGCCGAACGCTCAAGCATAGTATTACCACACGAAGACGCTCGTTCTCAACTAGGATTCTTTCCAAATGAAAGAATCCAATTTTAACCAAGGTTACTAGTATTACCGAACGGTCAAGGACCGTTCAATGACGAACGTACACCATCATAGGGAAATTTCATATCCAGAATTCATTCATATTCAACTCATTTCTTAACACATAGTTTCATAACTTTATACAATTCACATCATAATCAATTTTTCATATATTTCATATATCAGAAAATAGCACAATCACATGTCATTTCCAATCATCCATCACGAACGTTCATGCATTACAGTACACATACCAAATTAAATTAAATAAGCTTCCCTTACCTCTGAGCGTGAACGAACGTCCTAAAGGCAGAATTAAGGCTCGCCTGACTACAATTTCTTCTACCCTCACGTTCAAAAATTCTTCAAACTAAACCAAACAACAGAAAACCAACAATGGCTCAGACAAGACGACATCATGCAACCAGAACTTGGTTTGCATGTACCAGAGAACGAACGACTAAGGACAAGAAGAACTTACCAGTTCATAACTCGAAACCATTCGGTTCAATCTAAAGCTCTTGATGCCGAAAATGCTTCTACGGTGCCTGAACGGTGATCGGAGAAGGGAAAAGGTAAAATTTTGTAGAGAGAAGGGAGAGCTTTTAGTGAGAAGGAGGAGAAATGAGAAATATCAGAGTTTTGGAGAAGAAGATGCATGCAGAGAGTGTGACGCAATTTTCCAAAAACTCAGTTTTGCTTAAAACAAACGTCCGCTCATCTACTGACACCTGCATTCCACTATCTGATTTCCGGATCACCTCCGCTTGACACCTGACGTCTGTTCAAAGGGTTTTTGGGTGTGTTTTTAATGGTTCTAACAGTAAAATAATATTTTTATCACAAACTATGATTTGTAGAACTAATAAAATTAATATTAATATGACATTTGTATCACTTAAAAACTTTGATACAAACGCTAATGAAGTTTTGACAGAATAAAAATGAGAGGAAATGGAAACAAGGAAGTGAAAGTAATATCGATTATTTGGTACAATAGAAAAAAATTGAAGACATTAATACTTTTCAAATTCTAATATTTATCTATTTTCGTTCATCTTTATTCCTTTTCTTATTTTTCTTTATTAAAACATATTTAATTATAACAAAAATAAAATAATATTTAGCGATATTATTTAATGAGGATACATGTAACATCCCAAAATATATAGTATAAACTATATTAAAGAGAAGCTACACACATGATAAAGTAATACAGTTATCCATCTACAGTATAAAGTGTTACCTTTACAGTCATTCAAAAACAACTATAAATTTAAAACTTTATAAACATACTATAGGAGACTCAAAACTATACACAAGGTCCTACTAAACTCAGTAAACTACTCGGCAGCATCACCTCCATCCAATACTTGCTCTAGAGAAACCTCTTCTCCCGCTGCTCACATCCAAAGGATGATCATTTTAGAATAAAAATATCAGAACATACAAAATACAGCACACAACAAGGTAAGCTAGTTTAAACAAAAGTTAATCATACACAAATTTATTTAAATTCATAAAATCATACTACTCATTCACATCACACAAACTCTTCACACATAACACCACATTAACTTAGACTGTCCGGACTTGGAATGATTGTTAAGCTATGATGGGTCGTGCACTCGTGGTGGCTTCTACTGCTTTGCAAAGCCATTGTCAAATGGGTTTCACCCTACCACACTCACGAGGTTAGTCCGTTATCACTCACCTTGGGCCATACTAGAAGCACCCAAGACTTGGACCTCCTTCTACTCCTCACGACATGGATCAATCCTCTCTATTTGAGAATGAAAGACCATTGGAGTTTCAGGATAACCCCCAAGACTAAGCTCCTGCATTCATTCTAAACTTACTTGAATCTCAACTAGAGATTCCACTTTGAATCACAACATAGGGCACCACCATGTCTCCTCTCCTTGAGGATCATGGAATTACGTCCATTAACCATACTTTGAACTTTACACTTCGAAACCACCAACTTACACATTGAAATACAACATACATCAATGACCAATGATATTACATGATACAACTTCAACTTACTTCATACAACACTCAATGTTTCATTTAAAACAACTTAAGATCAAAAGATAATTGAACTAGAACTGAACCCCTTGCACATCGCACACCTTCGCATAGCGAAACCATAAGCTTCTCGCACAGTGACCTCACTCGCTATGCGAATCCTTAGACAAAGACCAACTCCTCATAACCACTCGCATATCTGTTAAGCTCGCTATGCGAATAAACTATGAATTGTATTAGACCTCAAACCCCTTGCATAGCGTCCCAACTCGCTATGCGAGAACCTCAGACAATGGCTCATGCTCCTTAAGCACTCACAAAGCGAAACCCATTCGCTATTTGAATAAAAGAATAATAGTTCCAGACCCCAACCAGTAGCATATCGACTTGATTCGTTATTCAGATCGATAAATATAGAGCAACTCTCTCAATCCATTCTCAAAACGCACCCATTCGCTGTGCGAATGCCTTGGCAGAGAGCACCTCGCTAAGGTGACTTGCTATGCGAATCCATTCGCACATCGAGTCTTCATAATTTGCATAACTAAATTCTTCATAATTATGCAACTCAACCACCACTTACCAATTCTACTCAAATTTCCCAACTTCTAACACTCCTAGTTTTTTTTATATGCTTAATTAGACTTGACTAAATGATTCTAAACCTTACTAACATCAATCTAAAGGGTTTATGCATCAAATCCTACTCTAAAACTTCAATTTCATCAACTTAGAGACTCAAATTCTAATCTACCACTTTGAACCTGATTTTGACCAATTTGATGACTCAAACAAGTCACATATGACTTATCCAAACTGCCCCAGCATACCATAATAGTACTTGACCTCTAATGCTCAAATTCACTACCTCACTTCCTCTAAATTGACTTAAACAAGCACAATTCACTTCACATTTTACTTAATCACCACTATAACATATTACTCACATTAATATATTCAATTACAGCAGCACACAACATCCAATTCAGTTCATAATCATCATTCCACAATTTTTCACAATTTAACATTCAAAGAACATACATTCACAACCTAAATTTTCAACCAAACAACACTATAACACAAAATTTATCACACACAGAACAAACTAATAATTGAAATACAACCTAGCTTCCCTTACCTCAGAGGTTAACAGTCCAGAACACTAAATCGCTCCAACCGTACCTTACATTGCAAGGAAACTCAACAGAAACCTACAACTCACCAATTGGTGATAGAAAACAGCTCTTAGAGCTTGAATTTAACTAGAAATTGAAGGAAGAAACTGCTAACCACATGCAAAGCAGAAACTATGCATGCTCACAGTCTAGTGAAGAGCGTATAACAGTGGAAACCACTTACCAACTGAAGAACACAAAATTGATCGGTCCAAAACGAAGTCGTCAATGCCAGGATCGCCTAGGCACCTCCTGATTATCGAAAACAGATAACTCAGTAGAGAGAGATTGTAGAGAGAAGTCAGAGAACTCTGAGGAATAGAGTTCTATAGAGATGAAGTGTTCTTAGAATAATGAGAAGTGTTTTAAAGTAAAATAATATGTCTCATTATTTTAATACACATATATGCCCTATAACACTCTATTTTCCAGGTCCTTACAATATAAACATGACAAATTAATATGATTAGAGATTATAAATATGATTAGGGATTATAAATACTTAGAAATTGATATTTTAAAAATAATAATGAGTTAAAAATAATGAAACTTGATTATTTTAATAATAAAATGTTTTAACATAAATAGTTTTGTTATGAACAAATTTTATTATTTTATAACACACTATATATCTATAAATNTAGATAAGGTATAAATGTCGAGTTATAGCGGGTCATGCACTTGTGGTGCTCTGCAGAGCATTATTAATGGGTTTCACCCTACCACACTCAAAAGGTTAGTCTGTTAAACAACACCTTAGGCCAAGGTAAAGCCCTAGACTAGGACTTTATGCTACTCTCACCACATGTCTCACCTCTCGCTACTTGAAGATGAATGACCATTATTAGAGTGTCAAGATGATCCCTAGTTCTGAGCTCCCTACATTCATACCAACAACACTTTGATACAACCATTAAGAATCTTCCTTAGAAGTCTTACAAACCTCAAATTTATACCATCGTATATTTCAAACCACTTCAGTGAACATAAAAGTAATAATCATGTTGATTACTTCCAAACATACAAGAAATACAAATAAAACAACCAAAACACACACATTCTCATCACAAACTCATATTTAAATAAACATCATACATCTTCCTCATCATGTTATTAACCAACCATTATTTCATCACTCATATAATCATTACACACATTAAACACATCGTAAAAGGTATGAGTAAACTTAGCTAAAATTCTGGTATTTTCTCTCAGTCATCAGGTTTGCTTGCTCAACTAAAGTTCACTCACTCAACTACCAAATCTGCTCGCTCAACTAAAAGGGTCACATAACACACTTGCTCAACAACCAATATGCTCGCTCAGGGAGAAAATCACTGGAACTTACAGATTTAAAATCTTCTAAAAGTCGCCCAACCACCATAGACTCGTTATGTGAACCCAAAAATATTGGGCTTTGCTCGCCTAGTGACCATACTCACGCAACGAGTTTGCAGAATTCCGCAGAATAGTAATCATGCATAATATGGACCTACCAACCTCAAACTTTCTTGCTTCAACCATACCTTCAATTCCTACACAAACTAAATTGTTATTTTAGACCTTAGATGTAACTCACCAACATATTTATGATTCAACTTAAGCACCAATATGATTATTTTACCATAATTTAGATTCATCAATCAAAAATCAACATTTAAAAGCTTACAACTCAATTCTTCCCATTTATAATCACATTTTCGTAAACTAAGTGTTCAAACAAGTTCTAAATTAACTAAAAACATACCTTAAATTTCAGGTTTCTCCATTTAACTCTTATCTCAAAATTTCACTTATTAAAACCCTCCCTTTTAGACCAAAACTAGTCTATAACTCTACCTAGTTACTACTTTCCAATTCAACATCATATTTTTTGTTAACTAAGGTTTTAGACAAGTTTTAAATGACGCTAAAACAAATCCTAAACTGCAATTATCACTCCAAAGTCGCTCCTCTAGAAATTCACATACCAAAACCTCAATTTAGAACACAAACTAGTCCAACAACACTATCTTTTAACCAACACTATCTTTTAACCACTTTCAAATTCTATATAAGCTTTTTACCTAATTAAACTCTAAAAGAACAACATCAAATGATTAAGCAAGTACCAANCTATAGAGATGAAGTGTTCTTAGAATAATGAGAAGTGTTTTAAAGTAAAATAATATGTCTCATTATTTTAATACACATATATGCCCTATAACACTCTATTTTCCAGGTCCTTACAATATAAACATGACAAATTAATATGATTAGAGATTATAAATATGATTAGGGATTATAAATACTTAGAAATTGATATTTTAAAAATAATAATGAGTTAAAAATAATGAAACTTGATTATTTTAATAATAAAATGTTTTAACATAAATAGTTTTGTTATGAACAAATTTTATTATTTTATAACACACTATATATCTATAAATTATTTTCCTACACTTCTCTTTATAACTTCTTCTATGTTCATTAAAGAATCAAGACAATAAGATTAATTCTTGCAGTAAGCTATTCAATTTGAATTGATAAGCTTCTTCGTTTATATAATTTGAGTTTTAGTTCTCTTTTTTAATCTTTATCTATTATAGGTTACATGCAGATTTTTTTCCTTCATAACATAAATTCCTTTTAAAATTCCCTATATATCATACTTTGAACCATATTTACACAAATAGTACGCTTTTGATTTTAGTTCAGGATTCAGTTTGAGGGAAGTCGAATTTTGGCCTTCATTTTTGTAGTGAAAGTTGTAGGAGGTCCTAGTTTATGGTTTGTTTGACCAAAAACGCGAAAAGGATTAACCTTGTGTGTGGTAGGATGATAACCCCTTTGGTTATGGCTTTGTGGAGCAGTAAACGTCATCACAAGTGCACGTCTTTAGTGAATTTTGATGTCAATGACATGTATTCAGATAATTAAGTTTAGATTCATCTGTCGTGTGCATATGCATCCATTGTATTTATTTGTGTTTAAATTGTACCTATAAAACATGACTTATTTGATATTAGATAACTCGTTTCTACTAATTTATCTTTTTGTGTGTTTTGTGTTTGTTGGTCATTTTTACAATAATCACCTATCAGTGTAAGCATGTGAGAAAATAAATGGTGATGTGTCTCTAAAAAAAGGTAGTGATAGTGCATAATAATTCCATAACTTGTAGTAATTTCCTTATATAGAAACTTTTTAAAAGTTCATATTCTCTCATGTTTCTTTATATATTATAGGTTTAATCCTTTTCGACATCACTATTTATGTACGAATGTCTCAGATGGGTCCTCGTTTTTTAAAGTGTATCAAAATGGTCCTTAATTTTGAAAATTGATATCAATTGAGTCCTTTCCGTTAAGTTGGCTGGACGGCGTTAAAAAAATTGATGAGTGGATGCTGAGATGACGAACGGACGCTCGTCCACCAGCGAACGAACGCTCGTCCACCCGCGAACGAACGCTCGTCCACCAGAGAACGAACGCTCGTCGACCTCTTACTGCTGGACGACCGTTCGTTCCACACTGGACGACCGTTCGTTCAGTGGTCGACGAGCGTTCGTTCGCTGATGGACGAGCATTCGTTCGCTGGTGGACGAGCGTTCGTTCGTCATCTCAGCATCCACTCATCAATTTTTTTAATGCCGTCCAGCCAACTTAACGGAAAGGACTCAATTGATATCAATTTTCAAAATTAAGGACCATTTTGATACACTTTAGAAAACGAGGACCCATCTGAGACATTCGTACATAAATAGGGATGTCGAGAAGGATTAAACCTATATTATATTATTATGCTTATTATTTTGAGCGATGATATTAATATATATATATATATATATATATATTAGTTATTTATTTTATTTTATCGATTTTATAATATTTTATTTAATAGTTTTATATTATTAAATATGATGTCACAATTAATATTTGTTGTTTCAACTTAATAAAATTTTACAATTAAACTATATTTTAGAGTTAATTTAAAATTATAGGATTTTAGGACATATTGTTTTATTTCTTTAAAAGAATATAAAGTATTATTTTATCTTATCCGTATTGCAAGATATAATCTTTTAGTATGCTAATGTTAGTTTAAACCATTAGTGTTCTAGTATTTCTCATAAGATAATTTATCATTTGATAATTAAATTAAAAAAAAATCAATTAAACTACGTTTTAATAAGCAATTTTTTTCTAGCATCAAAGTATAATTAATATTTGTCAAGGCGATTAAATTTCCCAACATAGTGGAAACCAGGTGTCCGCAAGAGGGAAAATGAAACTCAAGAAATGGAAGATGAGTGGCTGTAGGAGAGTGGACCGATCGGTTTGTGCAGGTGGATATATAAGTTGAAATTTTAAAATTCGGTGCCGCTTTTTGCATGCACCCTTCTTCTCCAAACTGTTGAACCTCATTTTCTCCTCTTCTCTCTAGATTCCTCCATCTTCTCTCTAAGAATTCTCATATTTTTCTTCTTCCGATCACCATTCAGGCAACGCCTGAGCTCTCCTAGCATCAAGGACTTTCATTTAGACCGATCAAGTTGCGGTTTTGAAGTGGTAAGTCCAATCTCGTCGTCTTTTATGGTCCAATCTCTAGGTTTCAAGGTAAGGGAAGCTTATATAATTGGATTATGATTCTTTGTTTTTAATGGTTGTATGTTTGTTAGATTAATTGATGAACATGAAGTATTGGTGTTACTGCATTGTTTGTTTATATGAGTGGATGATTTATAAATAATGTAAACTGGGTTGATATAGGGTTTGATCTTAAGTTTGCAACTTTCTGCATAATTTTGTGTTTGTCACCGAAAGTCATTATTAACCGCTCAGTTTTTCCTTTGAGCATTCGGTCTGAACTGGATTCTTCTTCTTTAGAGAATTTTAGTTCATGATCGATCGATTTTTCTATTAGTATACTGGTAAATAAGCGTTCGGTCAAAGTATAACTTTCTGTTTGTATTTCGTAATCAGCATTCAACAATATTTAAAGTCGTAGATATTTTAGTTATCCATTATTGAAAATAAGTTATATGTAATTGTATTCAGAATATATTCCTTCATGGTACAAGCTCAGTAGTGCTCGGTCTTGAATCAAGCGCTCGGTCTCAGTAGTGCTCGATCATAGATTAGGTGCTCGGTCTCAGTAGTGCTCGGTCATACACCAGGTGCTCGGTCTCAGTAGTGCTCAAATTTAAACTAAGTGTTTGGTCTTATAACATTCCGTAATATATCTGCATTAGGTATTAAGAGTGTTCTTCCAAACTTAATAGTTTTCAGCCATGGTTTGTAGTTTTCGATTTAAACCCTTAGGTCTCTGATAAAAGAATTCATTATTTTCGGTTAAGTTTAATTATATCTATTCTATAGTATTCCAATCATTCTTGAAGTTTTGTGTAGTAAAGTCCGTTCGTTCATAATTGTTGAGTAGCGAGTAAACATTCTGTATTATCATAAGTGATAGGCTTCTGATGAGTCTTACCTAGTATGGACCGTTCGGTCCTGTTCTGTAGATAAGTGAAAAACTGCTCGATCTTATAAGGGTTCAATTATGTTAGTCTAAATAATATTCTCTCGTTCGGTTCTATTCCAAAATGGGATCTTGTTTTCTGGGTTTCAGTTTGACTGTATTGATGAAATATGATGGTATTTAAAATGTGATATGAATGGAATAGTATGGAAATGAAAGAGTATTCTAGGGAGAAATATCTCAGGATTGGTTATTGAATGGTAGAGTATGAATGTGGTTATGCTTAGTTGGCGTTTATCCTGATATTCTGTGATTACTCATTCCCAAGTAGAGAGGAGTAAGTCATGTGTGAGAATGGCAAGAGATCCTAGTCCATAAGGTGAACTTGGGCGGAATGGACTAACATCGGGTGGGAGTTGTTGAGGGTATCCCAGCTATTACATCACCCGGGTGCAAAAAAGTCGTAGCTACACAAAATTCATACCATCCGGACAGTCAGAGTAAAGTGGTTACTCATTGCATGCATTGATGTATGGTTATGGTTGGAAATGCATGATTGGTTGTTGCATGATTGACTATTGAATTATATTAGATTTATGTGAAATATATGTTTTACTAAATTAATTAAATTACATAAGCTTACCCTATTTTCCTGTCTTGTCTGTATTTTTCCGTTCGGCCGTCATTTTCCTGTTGCAATGATCACCTTGTGGATGTGAGCACAAGGGGAAGAGTGTCTACTGGAAGAAGTGGAAGTGAAAGCTGAACCTTAGGACCGTTCGGTCGTTAGAATTTGTTCTATTTTGTATAACCAATCGATGTAAGCTTAGTCTTGGAACCGTTCGGTCTAGACTTTTGTTTTGTAAAGTTTAAATTTTTAAGTATTGTTGTAAGGCCGTTCGGCCATAAACGTACCTTTTCTCTTTCAAAATTGAATTGTAATATTGTTAATTGTGAATATTCTGTGGTATGGTTTTATACTGTAATTTTGGGATGTTACATTTAATGGTATCAAAGCAGTTTGTTCCTTAGAAATACTGTAGGTTATGAGTATACTATGCTTTTGTTGTGTATTCAGTGTTCAGGTAGTTAGTGTTTCTGACTCTTTGAATTAAACTAATGGTTCTTTTTCTTTGTTAATCAGAGAAGATGGCTCCTAGACCTCCTCTTCCTCCACATACTGTTAACCCTCGACAAGTGTAACCGAATCATATCAAGTAATAATAAATGGTAAGACCAAGTATCGTTTCCCAAATGACTCACGGCCTAAACAGTTATGTCTTTTGTTGATTAAATAAGACTTGTAAAACAAATTCTTGTAGGTTTAAATGCAAATACCGAAAAGTAAATATGATGCATGTATTGATCAATTGGATCAAAAGAAGCAAAAGTGATTGAAATTATAGAATGATGATGTTGTTGGGGGTTTTCAATTCATCCTATCCACTCTCATGTATTCAAGAATTCAACTTGTTCATTAATGTTAATGGCACTTTCTAATTTACCTTAAACCCAATGTCTTGGTGAAGAAAGCCTACTCCTAATCAATAGTTTACAATGTCTTGTCTCCTTAGCAATTATTCATGCATTACATTTGCATATAAGCTTAAAGGCAACCAATCCTCCTATCCCTATGTCTAGGTAATATTACTAATGGGAGAGTTTCTTCATATCTAGATTTATCTACATGTGTCCATACAAATAAAATCAATGATCATGCAATTGGATGAGTTAAACAAAGCATGCATAGAGTATAGAAGAAAAACCCTAACAATTAATGAAAGAAAGCATGTGAATTAAAGAACCAATTCAATACATGAGAGTTTCAAAGGATTACATTGATTCCCCAACAACAATGAAGGTTTAGTTCACCATAATCATGGTGAAACTAGATGAAAAATAATGAAAGAATGAAAGATAGAACCCTAGAATTTGAAGAGTGGAGCCTGAACATCCAAAATCATCCTCCAAGGTGTGAAGAAAATGTGATTTTGCTTCGTTCTACCAAAAGATATTAACTCTAGGTTGACTAAAACCTTATATAGACTCTTAAAGATTACAAAAAAGTGGCCCAAGGCCCATTAAAATGCCGCTCAGTGGTAATTTCCGCTCAGCGGTAAGTGCGATTCTTCTATTTGACGCTCAGCTGCAGTTTTGCCCCTCGGTGGTGACTACGGGACCTTAGAGTGCCGCTCAGCGGTAATTTCCGCTAAGCGGTACTTGCGGCTCTTCTTTTATGCACTTTTTTCTTCCTTTTCTGACTCCAACTATGGCTACTTCACTTCTTCCATTCAATTCATCTTAAAACCTGGAAAAAAAAAAAGAAAAACCAAGCATAAAACCCATCCAACTCTCTTATTTCCAAAACATAAGCAAAAACATGATTACAAGCTAGTTTCTAAGTCATACAGGTTGTCTTTAAGGTCAAAATTAAGTCTAAAAATAACTGTTTTTCAACTGTTATCACAACCCCAAACTTAGAACTTTGCTTGTCCTCAATCAAACAAAATGTAACTCAATCTTCCACCAATCCATACAATGGTTCACCACATTCAAAACTCTTTCTTTCAAGATAAGTAATTACTCAAATCAGCTCAACACAAAGAATTCAGTCAAGATGCCCACATGCTTTAGTGTTCTCATAATCACAAGTATCCAACAAATGTTATTCTCATGAATGATCAATCAACTAAGCATAGATGTAATCATGTGCTCATGGAATCTTTCTTTACTAGATAAAGTGTTTCACTCAAACACACAATGTCACATGAATTAACTTTGCCTTTCATTTAACCACAATCAAGCACATTCACAAGCAAGTATCATCACAAGGACTTTTCTATGGCTTATAATGTGGCTAGGCTAACAAGAAAATTGGTTTTTCTAGATCACAAAATCCTTGAGTTAAGTGAATCATCTATACACAACCATTCTTCCTTCTTCCCAACTTTCTTTTGCATTGAGCCTTCCTTTTTCTTTCTTTTCTTTTCCTTTTTCTTTTACTTTTCACATGCTTAGCTCAATGCTTTTCATATTCCCTTTTCTTAAACCACCCAACAACCCCAAAATTGAACATTTATCAATACCACAAGATATCTTCAACTTAACTCAAGGTAAAGCTTTTCAAAAAGGGTTTTCTATCATGTCCAAAGTTAAAGGTTCAAAGGATAGAACACGTTGTGCTCTCTTTTATTAGGCTAAAATCATGCATTTGGATTATAAAGGATAACAATAGACGGCCTTGATCATATGATTCATACAAGCAAGTGATTCAGTCATAGAAACCTGAGCAAAATCATTCATGCATTCAAAATAATAACATTCATTCATAAAAACTCTTGAGTTCAAAACCTCACATATAGGCTCATTCAACATTCCACATACGCATCCTGCTTAGCATCATAATCACAATCACAACATCATGGATTTGTTCACATAGCTAGTGAACCACCACCTGTATATCAGCATATAGTGTGCACAATCTCAACATCAATCAATATCCAAGCATCATCAAGCATTACACATCATGCATAAGTCACAAGCAAACCATCATAGCAGATAAAGTTTCAAACTGAGTACATCACAACCCTATTCTAGGAACAGAAGCAAATAAGTTCAACAAAACAACAATTAAAAATCTTGCTCTAGAGGTGATAGCATCCATCAGTAGATGTTATCTCAGCTCCTCATCAATCCATGCTGCCATCTGAATCTTCATCCTCTTCATCATCCTCAGCATCTTCTGTATCTTCAAAGGCATCCTCATCATCATCATCATCATCCATAGCTGAAGCTCCAGCTGCTCTAGCTCCACTGCCCTGAGCTTGCTCCTCTGGCCATGCCACCACATTATGAAACTCATCCATGGTCCACCTATGTACTGGGGTGTATCATACATCCCAATAATCATCTCATTTGTGGCCACCTGCCCTTTGTGAATAGATTGCATCTGGGCATCTATAAGACATATACATATCCCTCATCTGAAATGGCTTTGCCTCATGAGGCTCTACAGATGCCTGGCTCTGTGGTGGTCCTCTTGCTCTGCGAGGACGGCGGGTTGGTACTGGCTGAGCTGCCTCATCACCTCCACAATACTGTTTGTAATAGGCCTCATCAATAACTTTCCTAGGCCTCTCAAATGATGGAGCAGAGATATTCACCCCAGCTAGCTCACATAGGTGTGTAATCAAAGAAGGATGCCCCAAAGGTGCTTTGCTATTCATAGTGTTGGCACACACCTGTATCTCATTAGCTATGACCTGGCCAATGCTAATGCTCAACCCTCTGAGCACACAGTACAAGAGAAGCGCCTTGCTGACAATTATGTCTGAGACATGTGAGCATGACTTGATGTTGGCATGAGAAAATGCCATCCAAACCTTTGCTAGAGGAGTCAGATCAACTCTCCTGATGTTTACTACAACATCATTCCTGTTTCTCTGAAAGTGTCCACCAGGCACACATAACACACTTTCCACATCACCAAAGTCTGCTCCTTCTTCCATATTGAGAGCAAATTGACATTGTTCACCAGCCTATTCGGTATTTAAGAATCTATTAATGGAATCAGGGTCATACCGAATGACGTGTCCTCTAACATAGCTCAGATAATCTTCAGCACGATGATCACCCAACCTTCTTGCATTGGTGTAAAATTCTTTCACCACTGCTATGTTAGCTGGTGCAGTGTAAGTGGCTAGTCTTCCCCAGTTCCTGTTCTCCAATTGCTCCCCAAACTATGGAGCCAAGTCAGGTATCAATCTAGCCTTCCTTTCCACTAAAAGCCTCCTATCTTGACAACTTTGAAGTGGCGCTCATGCTTGCGGGAAAGGAACTTGTTGGCATAAGAGCGTTCCGGTTCCTTATCCTTCCTCTTGGATCCTACAGTTCTGATCCTCTTGCCCGATGAGGAGGCCATCCTTACATCAAACACAATTCACAAAAATACAAGACATATTGTTAAGCATTAGTAAACCACTAACAACACCCTAAGATCAGTTCTATCACTGCTGAGGGCAATCAAAACCCCTCAGCGCAACCTGTGCACCAAACCAGCAAGCCAAAAAGATCACAAAAAATCAACCTGTCAGAATCGCGCTCAGGGGAAATTTCCGCTGAGTGGCGATTCTGCAGATTTTGCAAAATTGCTTTTAAAACATTTTAATCTCCACCCACTTGCAATCTTCCTAGTTCCAGACCCAAAGCAAGCATTTTAATCGGTTCAAACAACAATTAATTCATCTATTCATGCATAGAAATCAAAATCCCTAAAGATTCATGCTTAAACAACCATGTTCATATCAATTCATGCTTTTAAGAATCCTAGAATGAAAATGCTTGAACTTACTTGGGTGGAGAAGCTAGATGAGTGAAAAATGCTCTAGGAATGTGAACAAATCAGCCCCCAACAACAATGCTCTTACAAAACCCCAAACTTGAATGGAACTTAGTGCAAAAGTGAGTGGAAGAGAGGTTTTGTGAAGGAGGAAGAAGGAAAAAGTGAGGAGAACTCTTTGGAGAGTGCTTGAGAGTGTGTGGGAAGAGAGAAATATGAAAATAGAAGCAAAACTACGCCCCGCTGAGCCCATTTGAACCAAACCAGTCCACCCAACTCTGTAGTGTTGCCGCTCAGCGGAAATTTCCGCTGAGCGACATTTGAGGCACCTCTTCTCCTTCTTCCTAGCTTGCCCTAGGTGTCTTATAATCATGCCTCTTACTCACCTCATGCATTTATGTTCTCACATCACTCATACATTCCATCCCTATCATGCATCTAAAGCAGAATCAAAATAAACAATCACAAATAAAGTAAATCAACTGGGTTGCCTCCTAGGTAGCGATTGTTTAACGTCATGAGCCTGACCCAAAATCCTCTAGCACCCTTCAGTAAATGCAAATTTTTCTTACCAACACCCATCAGTAGGTGTAGCAAACCAAGTATCCTTCAGTAGATACTTAACCACCTAGCATCCATCAGTAGATGCTATACCACAAAATCTCAATCATAAATCAATGTCCACAATTTGTAAAATTACATAACCAAAATCAAAATTAATGTTCTGAAAACATTGGCTTGCCTCCCAGTAAGCTCTCTTTTAACGTCATTAGCTTGACCTAATAAAGTTCAAGTTCCATCTTCAATGTTGGTGTTTCTTTTTCTTTCATCACACCAACTCATCAACTGCTTCCGGTCCACCTTTTTTACTCTCCTTGAATATAGAGCTTCAATTTCTATCACTTCATTCTTTTTGTAGTCTTTCACAACCCACAACTTGTTCTTGAATCTTACTGGTGTACAAAGTTTGAGTTGTTCCTCCATCAAGTCATTATGAACCTTCCTTCCTTTGCCATCTTTTTCTTCTTCCCTAACTTGTGACAAAAAACAATTTTTACCTTTGAAGCCCAGCTTTGTAGCTTTTGAACTAGTCAAGGGTACATCTTTACATGCAACTTTATGACTAGCCTCCTTCTCTTGAATATACTGTTCCCCTTTGAAGACATTAAAAAACACCTTCTCTCCTCGGTCTTGAAGCACTATCATCCCTTCATCCACATTGATGATGACCTTTGCCATTTTCATAAACGGTCTTCCAAGAATGATTGGGACCTTCTCATCCTCCTTCATCTCCATCACCACAAAGTCCACCAGGAATTTTAATGTGTCAATGCACACCATAACATCTTCCACCACACCATAGGGCTTCTTTAAAGATCCATCTGCCATTAGCAAGGTTACCTTTGTTGGCTTGACTTCAAGATCACCAATTCTTTCAAGTAGAGATAAAGACATCAAATTAATACTTGACCCTAAAGCAATTAAGGCTTTCCTTATTTCTCCTTCCCTATGACGCAAGGAATAGTAAAGCTTCCTGGATCCTTCACTTTTGGAGGAAGTGGCTTCTTCTCAATAACACTACAATCTCCCTTTTCATCTAGAAATTTCTTCTTTATGGAGACTTGCTTCATGTGCTTTGCATAAGTTGGAATTTGCTGCAATGTTTCATTCACAGGTATTGAAATCTCCAATTGCCTAAAGATATCTTTAAAGCGACAATATTGTCTCTCTTTTTCCATCTTTTCACTCCCCTTAGGGTAAGGAAGAATTTTATCACTTTTCTCTATCTTTTTCTCTCCCCTCTTCTTATCTTTCTCTTTTCTCTCATCCTTACCTATTATCTCTTCTTTTCTCTCAACTATCTCTTTTCTCTCTTCTTTTTCTTCTTTTATTACTAACTCAACTCTCTTTTTTTCTTCATCCATCCTCTCATCATTTACACTTACAATAACTTTGCACTCTTCCTTAGGGTTAACCTCAGTATTAGCCCCAAAATTCTTCTCAGGCTTATCCTTTAAATCCTTAGCCATTTGGCCAATTTGGATCTCCATATTTCTAATTGCAGCTTCAGTACTGTTATGGTTGGAGAAGGTCACCTGAATAAATTGTTGAAGAGTTTCTTCAAGCTTTGTTGATTTCTCATTTAATGCAAATATTTGTTGCCAAATTGATGGTTGTTGTTGTGGTATATTAAATTGTCCTGCTTGTCCAGCTTGTCCATTCTGACCTTGACCCATGCTTGGGTGTAATTTCCACCCATGGTTGTAGTTCCCTTGACGGTATGGAAATTGATTTGCCATGAGATTGACATCTTCTAAAGCCTCCACTGGAAAAGCGCATTGACCATTGATATGGTCACCACCACACAGTTCACAAAGTTGTTGTTGAACCTGTGCAACATTCTTTAGCTCCTTTGGCAACTGAGCAAGTGTCTTTGTCAAATTCTCCAACTTTTGAGTTATGATTTTGTTTTGTGCAAGCAAGGCGTCTTGAGATTGTAATTGTAGAACTCCCTTCTGTATAATAATCCCTATACCGAAAGTCTTCTTGGCAAAGGGTATCTAGGTAAGCAAGTTCCGTTAAGATACGACGGTTGGAAAGGGTTACTCGTGATTGTGGTTGGTNATGAATTAACTTTGCCTTTCATTTAACCACAATCAAGCACATTCACAAGCAAGTATCATCACAAGGACTTTTCTATGGCTTATAATGTGGCTAGGCTAACAAGAAAATTGGTTTTTCTAGATCACAAAATCCTTGAGTTAAGTGAATCATCTATACACAACCATTCTTCCTTCTTCCCAACTTTCTTTTGCATTGAGCCTTCCTTTTTCTTTCTTTTCTTTTCCTTTTTCTTTTACTTTTCACATGCTTAGCTCAATGCTTTTCATATTCCCTTTTCTTAAACCACCCAACAACCCCAAAATTGAACATTTATCAATACCACAAGATATCTTCAACTTAACTCAAGGTAAAGCTTTTCAAAAAGGGTTTTCTATCATGTCCAAAGTTAAAGGTTCAAAGGATAGAACACGTTGTGCTCTCTTTTATTAGGCTAAAATCATGCATTTGGATTATAAAGGATAACAATAGACGGCCTTGATCATATGATTCATACAAGCAAGTGATTCAGTCATAGAAACCTGAGCAAAATCATTCATGCATTCAAAATAATAACATTCATTCATAAAAACTCTTGAGTTCAAAACCTCACATATAGGCTCATTCAACATTCCACATACGCATCCTGCTTAGCATCATAATCACAATCACAACATCATGGATTTGTTCACATAGCTAGTGAACCACCACCTGTATATCAGCATATAGTGTGCACAATCTCAACATCAATCAATATCCAAGCATCATCAAGCATTACACATCATGCATAAGTCACAAGCAAACCATCATAGCAGATAAAGTTTCAAACTGAGTACATCACAACCCTATTCTAGGAACAGAAGCAAATAAGTTCAACAAAACAACAATTAAAAATCTTGCTCTAGAGGTGATAGCATCCATCAGTAGATGTTATCTCAGCTCCTCATCAATCCATGCTGCCATCTGAATCTTCATCCTCTTCATCATCCTCAGCATCTTCTGTATCTTCAAAGGCATCCTCATCATCATCATCATCATCCATAGCTGAAGCTCCAGCTGCTCTAGCTCCACTGCCCTGAGCTTGCTCCTCTGGCCATGCCACCACATTATGAAACTCATCCATGGTCCACCTATGTACTGGGGTGTATCATACATCCCAATAATCATCTCATTTGTGGCCACCTGCCCTTTGTGAATAGATTGCATCTGGGCATCTATAAGACATATACATATCCCTCATCTGAAATGGCTTTGCCTCATGAGGCTCTACAGATGCCTGGCTCTGTGGTGGTCCTCTTGCTCTGCGAGGACGGCGGGTTGGTACTGGCTGAGCTGCCTCATCACCTCCACAATACTGTTTGTAATAGGCCTCATCAATAACTTTCCTAGGCCTCTCAAATGATGGAGCAGAGATATTCACCCCAGCTAGCTCACATAGGTGTGTAATCAAAGAAGGATGCCCCAAAGGTGCTTTGCTATTCATAGTGTTGGCACACACCTGTATCTCATTAGCTATGACCTGGCCAATGCTAATGCTCAACCCTCTGAGCACACAGTACAAGAGAAGCGCCTTGCTGACAATTATGTCTGAGACATGTGAGCATGACTTGATGTTGGCATGAGAAAATGCCATCCAAACCTTTGCTAGAGGAGTCAGATCAACTCTCCTGATGTTTACTACAACATCATTCCTGTTTCTCTGAAAGTGTCCACCAGGCACACATAACACACTTTCCACATCACCAAAGTCTGCTCCTTCTTCCATATTGAGAGCAAATTGACATTGTTCACCAGCCTATTCGGTATTTAAGAATCTATTAATGGAATCAGGGTCATACCGAATGACGTGTCCTCTAACATAGCTCAGATAATCTTCAGCACGATGATCACCCAACCTTCTTGCATTGGTGTAAAATTCTTTCACCACTGCTATGTTAGCTGGTGCAGTGTAAGTGGCTAGTCTTCCCCAGTTCCTGTTCTCCAATTGCTCCCCAAACTATGGAGCCAAGTCAGGTATCAATCTAGCCTTCCTTTCCACTAAAAGCCTCCTATCTTGACAACTTTGAAGTGGCGCTCATGCTTGCGGGAAAGGAACTTGTTGGCATAAGAGCGTTCCGGTTCCTTATCCTTCCTCTTGGATCCTACAGTTCTGATCCTCTTGCCCGATGAGGAGGCCATCCTTACATCAAACACAATTCACAAAAATACAAGACATATTGTTAAGCATTAGTAAACCACTAACAACACCCTAAGATCAGTTCTATCACTGCTGAGGGCAATCAAAACCCCTCAGCGCAACCTGTGCACCAAACCAGCAAGCCAAAAAGATCACAAAAAATCAACCTGTCAGAATCGCGCTCAGGGGAAATTTCCGCTGAGTGGCGATTCTGCAGATTTTGCAAAATTGCTTTTAAAACATTTTAATCTCCACCCACTTGCAATCTTCCTAGTTCCAGACCCAAAGCAAGCATTTTAATCGGTTCAAACAACAATTAATTCATCTATTCATGCATAGAAATCAAAATCCCTAAAGATTCATGCTTAAACAACCATGTTCATATCAATTCATGCTTTTAAGAATCCTAGAATGAAAATGCTTGAACTTACTTGGGTGGAGAAGCTAGATGAGTGAAAAATGCTCTAGGAATGTGAACAAATCAGCCCCCAACAACAATGCTCTTACAAAACCCCAAACTTGAATGGAACTTAGTGCAAAAGTGAGTGGAAGAGAGGTTTTGTGAAGGAGGAAGAAGGAAAAAGTGAGGAGAACTCTTTGGAGAGTGCTTGAGAGTGTGTGGGAAGAGAGAAATATGAAAATAGAAGCAAAACTACGCCCCGCTGAGCCCATTTGAACCAAACCAGTCCACCCAACTCTGTAGTGTTGCCGCTCAGCGGAAATTTCCGCTGAGCGACATTTGAGGCACCTCTTCTCCTTCTTCCTAGCTTGCCCTAGGTGTCTTATAATCATGCCTCTTACTCACCTCATGCATTTATGTTCTCACATCACTCATACATTCCATCCCTATCATGCATCTAAAGCAGAATCAAAA